>JAJHZJ010000120.1:767500-922500 GCA_023548195.1 Bettongia penicillata ogilbyi | reverse complement strand
GGTATAGATTTTAAAAGAACTGTAGATTTGTTCCACCAGGATCATCTAAATGTGGATGACATCCTATCCTGAAATTCCTCTGCAGTTAAATCAAAGTAGTTAAAAAATGTGCAGAAGTCCAACACTTCTCTGACCTTTTCAACTTATTTCTGGATTTTTAAGCCACCTCCACAGAATGAGGATTTTCAACTTGCATTCAAAGTTCCTGAAAAAACTAATGTTTTAACTACTTGGCTTAAGTAGAAGTACACTACTTGGTAGGGCTGGAATGAAGTGAAGGGAGGCTTGCCTATTTCTCAAATGAATGTTAGCTGGATGAAAGAAAGGAACTTTGGGAAAGGAGAGAATGGGGTAGCCACTGTAGGAGAAAAAAAATAATAAAATTCTCTAGAGAAGCTCAAAAGAAACCTACTCAAATTAAATTACTAACAAATTTTGGATATGCCACTTAACTAGGTGACCACAGTGCCAAAAATGGAAGAGATCTCCATAAAGTATGACACAAGAATTTTGGGGTTAGGTCAGTTTCAGGAACTGTTATAAGTTGCCACACATTTTTTCACTATAATTTTTAAAAATGTCTTTCTGCAACTTTCATCTTACATAATTTCTTATTGTTACGGTGACAGCAAAATAAGCATCACAGGAAAAAAATCCCACCCAGAACTGTTAACTACACTTGTCAACAGAGTTAGTAACAAAAAGAAATCCCCAGGAAAAGCTTTTTAAGTGGGCTACAATGGAACTATATATACATAAAGCCCTGGTTCCACAAAACTTTCCCCAGTGAGCTGCTTTTAGTTTTAAAAAGCTTAAAAAAAACATTGAAAATGGAGCACTGGTCTTCCTTAAGGCACAGCCTTATATCAGTGCTAAGTTAAAGCCATGTTCTCTTTTCCCAAGAAAAGGAAACAGGGAACATGTCAACCTACCATGGAAAGGAACAAAAAGAAAAGGAGCAACAGAAAAAGTGTTTTCCAGCAGCCTAGGATATCACTCTTAGTTCTCAGTCCACACCACCTGAATTTGTGAAACATTTATTCTCCTTACAGGAGTCTCTTTTCCCACAATTATTTATTTAAAAAGAAAAATTGTAATCTGATGAACAAAGGACTACCACAGTTCCGTTGGCAGGGCAGACACTTCGTGTGCATTGTTTTACTTCATGTGTGTGGTCTTCCTTCCCTGAAAGTGCAAAATCACAGCAAGCAGACATACGGAGGTCACCAAGATCAGCATGCCATCTCAGAGAGGGCCCAATGGCTCACTGCATTTGTGCTTCAAAGGTCCAGTTCGCCTCGCCCATCCTTCTCAGTTAGCAAACTGCTGATAAAAGGCAAACTTGATCCTCTCTATATGATGGCAAAGCTTGATAGCAGGGCCCAGCTTCAAGTCCATGCACTCTTGAACAGTGGGAAGGGTAAGGAGCAGTAGGGCCTGCCCATCAATTTCCTGTCAAAAGATAAAAAGAAGAGTTTTCTCTTCACTGTATGCAGTGGTACCTTCGTCATGAACTCCATTTATACTGGCTGTTCCATCAACTCTTAAGACTCTTCAGACTTTATGGAACAAAGACAGCAGTTTTTTTCTTATCCTCTTTTTCTAGGATAACTAAATTTTTTTTCATAGTTCTTCTCACTAACAATTTCAGAACCTATTAACATTGAAAATTGCTCAACAATGTCTTCAGAGTGACTCCTCTTGCTTTCAGGCATTCAACAAATAAAATGAAGTTATAAATGGTAGCCCTCCAAAAGGAATTAAATATACACTTCTCTAACTGAACCTAAAAGAGTGCTGAGCTTCAGTATTTTTTTTGCTTTACAAAGTGAACAGAAAACTCATGAAATACTCTGAGGATATCTGTTCATCAAAAAAATATTTTATGAGATGATATACAAATCTTTAAATTTCCCGAATTTAATATTAAAACAAGATCCTTCCATTTTCACCCTTATTAAGAATGATGGAATTATTTTTGTTGTTTAAAGTTTTCCTTAAAACAGGAAGGCACTGTAGGGCCTTAATAGACACATACATGCACGCCCACATGCACACACACATTTCATGTGTGTACACATACACACAAACGTAAGTATGCGTAAGCACACACAGAAGCCCAAAACTCTCAGTGAAATTCTAAATTAATAAACCGCAAACTGCACTGCAGTCACTCCTTTAAAATAAAAGGAACTCAGTTTTTAGATCGTGTATTCATCACTGGAAGAAATTAACAATTCCCTGGCAAAAGTTCTTGTTCAACCCTTTCAGCCCTGTCTGACTCTTCATGGCCCTCTCCGGGCTTTTCCTGGCAGAGATCCTGGCGGGTCTGCTGTTTCCTTCTCCATTTTACAGATGAGAAAACTGAGGCAAACAGGGTGAAGTGACTTGCCCAGGGTCACACAGCTAGTAAATGTCTAAGGCCAGACTAAAACTCAGAAAGATGAGTCTTCTTGACTCCAGGCCCAGCACTCTCTCCACTGAACCTGCTTTCTACTCAGCAAACATTATGCTGTAACAATAAAAAAAAACGGACTATATCATCGCCATTACTTGAAGGCAACTAGGTGATGCGGTGGATAGAGTGCTAAGCCCCAAGTCAATAGGACCTCAATTCAAATCCAGCCACAGACCCTTACTAGGAATGTGACCTTAGGCAAATCACTTAATCTCTGCTTTTCTCATCTATAAAATGGGATCACGACAGCACCTACACTTCTTAGGCTTGTCATGAGGACTGAATAGTAACTGTAAAGTACTTAGCACAGTGTCTGGCACCGAGTAAATGCTACAAAAATGTTATTCCCTTCTCTAACTTGGAAAAATTAATATGAAACTCTTGCATTTTTTAGTCTGAAAAAAACCCTTGCTTTTAAACGTTTGTGAATGAATTGTTGAAAGTGACTAAATATCTCTAAAGCTTTTCCCTTATAAGATACATTAACAAAAATGCAAAGCATCCACAGTACCTGATCCAGGAATATTCTTGCTAATGGAGCACAGTCTGTAGATTTGATGAACCGCACAACATCAGCCACACTCCACTCCAGTGGGTTACTGTCTAGCTGCAGTTTTTCGGCAACTTCAATCTTTATTTCCTTCATTTCCACCAAATAAAAGCAAATTTTAGAGTATTGTAAGTTCTGGTCATCACCTTTAAACAATGTCTACCTACTTGTCAAAGCCAACGCTGAAGTCTGTATTTAAAATGGGCTTAGGGCAGACTCCTCATGAAAATGACCAGAGTACCCTGGACGCTCAGTAATGTTTGTGGTGTTATTCAGAATGATGATCGTGGAAAATAAAGGGAAGATTTAACCTTACTGAAGGACTAAGGAAAATATTTGAACCACTTAAAGAAAAAGGCAACACAGTTCATTCTATACCTTCTTTGCAGTGGCATACCCAAATGAGACAAACAGTATTTCCAACTAAAGAAAAACTTTAAATTAAAAATCAAGAGATGATTTAAGACCCTAATTACCCTGTGTCTATCCGGCCAGACTGAAAGCTCTGAGGCAGATAACATTTTTCCCTTTGTCTTGGAACTCTAGAACCTAGTTTAGTGCCTGGCACACCATAGGTGCTTAATAAATGCTTACTAGTTGGCTGATCACTTCTTTTTGAAATGACTTTAAAGATAAAAAGAAGAAGAGTTAACTACTTCTGTTTTGATGCCATATTTTCACTAACAGCCCTAAGGGTAGTGTTCGGATCAGAAGTATCTCAATTGTCCCAAAACACAGAATGGTATTTTGTACTTCCAAGCACTTGGTAAATGGCTGTTGAAAAAAGAAATCTATCTAATTTCTAGAATCTATAAAATCTATATTATTTCTAGTATTTCAACAAAATTGCTTTATTAAAATCAAAAGTGTCAGTGATTTTTAAAATTGGGACAAACTTAAAAGTACATATCATAAGAAACTCAGAGAACATTTTTTTTAAATCACTAAGAAGCCAAACAAGGAAGAATCACTTTTTGTATGAGTATCTTGAGTTCTTTTTTAATGGAAGCCCAGCTGTCACACTCTTCTAGACTTCTTTCCTGAAAATACAATCTTCACAAAAATTTTTGGCCAAGTAATTGTTGCACTGTGAATAAATTTTTAAAGGGAACTCCTCAAAATTAAAGTTCATATAGAAAAAGAGGAAAAACCTCATCGGATATGTTTATTTTTGCAAAAGGTCAATTCACACAAAAATCTCAGGGCAAAGGAGAAAAAAATTGTTAAATAGGTACCTTTGGTGAAGGAGGTTTATTCTCATCATCAGAGAAAGAAAAAGTGCGAAGTTTTCTTTTTCTCTTGTGAGACAATTCACTTTGGGGAGGAGAGGAAGAGCAGGATTTCTTTTCTGACATTTCCGATTCTTCCTGCAGCTCATCGTGCTGTTCAGAGGCACTATCTTCACTTAGAGATTCTTCATCTACTTCATCCTGATCATCATCATCTTCACACCCACTGCCCTACAGCACGGAAAACAAGGCATCACCAAGACTTACCAAAAACATTGGTTTTTGCAGCATTATTTCAAAATTATCAAGGTCTACAACATTCCTTTGTTGTGAAGCCGAAACAAGCTTCAGTTCGCTCCTCTCCAAGGTCCCTCCACGTACCTGGGGAGAGCCTGCTGGTGTGTTATCCACAGATGCTGAGGAACGCTTCTTCTTATGGACAAAGAAGTTCTTCCTCCTCTTCCGTCTCTTGTTGGTTTTTTTCATAACACACTCTAAGTTACTATGCCCACCAGGTGGCCGTCCAATTCTTTTATTTTTCTTCTTTCCATAATAGTGCGCTGGAGGAATGTGAGAGAGAGAGAGAGAGACAGACAGACAGACAGAGAAAGAGAGAGGGAGAGAGGGAGAGAGGGAGAGAGAGGGAGAGAGGGAGAGAGACACTGAGACTTTTTTTATCATGCTTTTCTGTATGACTGTGGTTCTTCAAAACTATTTTCACACTGGTAGTGCTAAGGAGGTCAGATGCTAAGAAAGAAAGGTCAATGTATGATGTCAATCTATGTAAGTGCTTGTAAGAGGCACCGGGGATACAAAAATAAAAATAAACAGTCTGACCTCAAGGAAATTACTTTCCAATGGTGAAAACAACATGTAAATAAGTAAGGACATACAGAAGAAACATAAACTAATTTTATTTTTTTAGTGGAAGGGAATCAGGAAGAAGGCATCACTTGAGAAAAGTATTAAGGATTAAGATTTTAAAAGGGAGACCAGGCATTACAGACAAGCAATGCTACATGTGAGGAACAGGACAGAGTGTGTGTAGGGGAGTATTATATAGTGAACATGAAAAGGTTAAGCTAGAGCCAGGTTGTGAAAGGTTTTAAAATCCCAAAAGCGGAGCTTATACATGATCCTAAAAGTCATAAGAAGTCATTTACGTTTACTGAGTAGAGGAGTGGCGCAGTCAAATCTGCTCTCTAGGAAAATCATTTGCCAGTTATGCGTAGGATGGACTGTAGAGCAGGAAGACTGACTAGTAGGTTACAGCACTAGTCTAAGAGTTGATTAGGGTCAGACAAGGCTACCTACCTGTGTAAACAAGACACATGCCCTTGATGTTTCAAAGGCAGAAATGACAAGATGTAACAACTGAACCACGAATAGCCGAACTTTATAACCTGGGTGGCTAGAAAGATAGAAGTGCTCTTGACAGAAATAAGGAAGGCCTTTGTTCTGTCTGCAAAGACAACAATGGAGGACAGAAGTACAGATACAGGGAAGGAGGCATTTTGCTTTCTATCTCTTCTTGATACAACTACTTGGGATGTGGGGTGAAGTGAGAAACAACGGTGGCCAATCAGCTTAATCATAATATAACCCACAATCATGGCTAAAAGGGAAGAAGCAGCATGATGTAATTGAAAAAATGCTGAGCTTGGTGTCAAAAAACTAAATTCAAATGCATCCTCAGATACCTATAGGCCACTTAGCTTCTCTTTAAAATGGTGGATTAAAAACGTTTGCACTACCTGACAGAGTTGATTTGAGGAAATCACTTTGCAAAGCACAAAAGTGTTATGTAAATGTGAGTTGTTAGCACTGGTAGAATTAACACAGTTAATCTGAACTTAAAAATAAAGTTCAATAAATCATGTATTGCAATACAAATTTGTTAAGCACCTCTAACTTCACTGTCACCTTGATAATCAGAGACCTCAGACCTCAAAAAGCATATTGTTTTGCAATTCTCTAATGGATTTATCATGTAATGTTGCATATCATAATTATTTGTTGCCTTATCAAATCCTGCTAGAATAAACTTAATGAGATCAGGGACAAGGTTTATCTATCTGTATCATTTCCCTTACCTCACAATTTGAATCCAATTTAAAATAATTATCTTTCTTGGCATGAATATTTGCACAGAAATCACACCCTAGTCAGAAACAATAAAAATCATCCAAAAAAAATTTTTATTTCAAATTTTGAAGGTTTTTTTTTTAATACCCATAAAAATTGTGTATAGGAATTTAATTTAGATTTTTAACTTGAAGGCATTTTCATGAAAATTACTAATTTTTAGCAAAAAAGTACTAAAAATAATGCATTCATATAACTTTTTTTGGAAGTGTCATCATGCCTCTAAGATGTGTATATGTATGTGTGCGTGTGTGTGTGTGCGTGTGTGTGTGTGTGTACTGTGTGTAAGAGAGAGTGGGGGGGAGTGGGTGAGTATGTATGCATATGGAACTAGTTCCAACGTATAAAAATAAGAGCCATTCCCCCAACTGAAAAATAGTGAAAAAGATATGAAAAGGCAATTTTCAGTGGAAGAAATTCAAGCTATCAGTAGTCATGTGAAAAAGTGCTCCAACAATTCTGAGATACCACCTTACACACCTATCAGACAGACAAAGTTGAGAAATAAATGACAAATGCTGGAAGAGCTGTGGGAAAATAGGTACATTAATACACTACTGATAGTACTGTAAACTGGACCAGCAATTCTGGAAAACAACTTGGAACTATACCCCAAAAGCTATTAAACTATGCAAAATGACACAGCAATACCACTACTAGACCTATACACTCCAAAAAGATCAAAGAAAAAGGAAAAATACCTGTATGTGCTAAAATATTTAAAGCAGCTCTTTTTCTGATGGCAAATGAAGAACTGCTGAACAAGTTATAACATAAAAATGTGGTTATAATACTATTATGTTATTAGAAATGCTGAACAGGATGGTTTCAGAAAAACCTTCGAAGATTTGTATGAACTACGCTGAATGAAATGATCAGTAATAGGAGAACAATATACAGTAACAATAATACTGTAAAGACGAATAATTCTGAAAGACTTAAAACTCTGATCAACACAATGACTAATCCCAATTCCAGAGGACTCATGATGAAACATACTACCCATCTCATGACACAAGTAATGGGCTCACAGTGTAGAATGGGATATTTTTTTGGACATGGACTTGGCCATACACATTTGTAACAAGGGTTTTGGTTTTCTGCCATGGGTGGGTAGGAAAGAAGTGAGGGGGAGAAATGGGGAAAATTTTTCCTGTAATGTGTAAAGAAATGCTTTATATAATTCATCTGAATGTCCAGCTTAAGTTCCCTCTTGAATCCAAGCCTGGAGGAGACAGGTGAGTCAGCAAGCCCTGAAACACAGGACCCACCACATCTGGCTGGATCCAGAACCCAGACTATGCTGCTTCTAGCCAACTCCTTGCCATCCCCTGGCACTGATGAATACCCTCTATAACCTCCAGCTCTGTGTACACTAAGAAAATCAATACTATTGTTGTCAATTGACTTCCCTCATCATCCCTGCGCCCTCCCAAACCAAAACACCCTTCCCTTGCCCACCTCTCCCACATGATCTCCTCCTACTAGGATATAATCTCCTCTAAGCCTTTGCATTTATATCCTACTGAATGGCACATATTAAATGCTTAATAAATACTTCTCATTCATTCATTCTAACATCTCCCAAACATCAGTGATTAACCTCTAGATGCTATACCTAGTGGTTTTACCAGTATTTGCTTCAATCAGCTTTCATAATAAAAATGACAATCTGCTGAAAAAAATAATCAAAATAAATCACTTCTTTAAAATACTAACTTAACTTTTGTTTGTAAAGATGTGTGTTCACCCTTCACTGTCAAAGAAGACCATGCCATCAGAGAAATAATGACATAATTTGCACTTGACTTTGTTTTGAGTGAGGGAGGGCTGTGCTGGTCACCAGCCTCCCTTCTCCTCCAGAGCCATCTGAATCCAGTGACCAGATATTCATCAGGATGACTGGAGATGACCCAGGATGAGGCAACTGGGGTTAAGTGACTTGCCCAAGGTCACACAGCTAGTCAAGTGTCTGAGGTGACATTTGAACTCAGGTCCTCCTGACTCCTGCACTGGTGCTCTACGCACTGCACCACCTAGCTGCCCCTGTGTGTAAAGAATATGTATCAGGAATGCCCTTATGGGAGGGAGAGGGGGAGGACTCAGTATTCCTAACTTCTGATTTAAGTTAATTTTACCCAAATTAACATTACAAGAGATGTTCCCACTAAAGCCTGCACTAATTCTAACAATGCCATTTACTTAGAAATACATTTTTGAAAAGAAATAAAAATCAATTTGAGTGGTTCCCAAGGTTTTTAAGATATGTGCTCATGTACCCTACGGGTAGGACAAAATGAGATATTATGTCTACACATGCCATATCTTCCCAGTAGTCTATAAGCTCATTATGAGAGTAGTTGGGGCACTTTTCTTTTTTTTTAATCTCCATATCTAAGCACAACATTTCACTAAGCATATAAATATAGTTTATGGAAATTATTAAGAGATCATTTGACCTCATAAACAAAAGAATTCAGAAAACTAATTTTATGCATTAAAAGTGCCTAACAAACAATTTCTTAGACTAGGATAATGTCTTTTTTTATATTAACTCGACCAAAAGGTACTGCTTCTGTCATACTGCTTGGATTCTGTGTAAAGGTCACAGGGTCTTGACAAAACTTTCTTGCCTTGTAGTCTGTTTACTTTAACCTTTTCTTTAGTTTCAAAAATGTGACGAGCATGAAAAGAAACAGGATGTAGAACAGGGGATTATTCACTTTAGGGGCAAAAGCTAACAAGTTAGTGCAGAGTTAAACAATTACATATTCTATCAGATGCTACATAAATGTTTTTAAATGTCACTGTCTCATAGACAAAGGACTCTGCGTATCAGCCACTAGTTGCCAATATTTAAAAGATCACTTACTGTATTTGGTCTTTGTCAGTACAGAGCAGTTCTCAGAACACTTGTCCAGAACCATCTGAGGACCAAACAGATTAGGACAGCACTCCAATTTTATACAGGTTTTCCGGCAGAAATCAGTCACCCGATCAGCTGTTCTCACTATCTCAACTGTAGCACGATAGCTTTTTCCTTTGTATCTGTCATTGGACGAATTCAGACGTCAAAGTTATTTCAGCAGTCCAAATCAGAGAGGCAAGTCTTACTGTGCACAACAATTAGCCCGTTTCTTAAAATATGCTTCATGTTGTACCTCCTTTAGAAGTAAGGAACTTTCTTCCATGACATTCAGTTTGAAAAAGATTGCTCTTATACGTTAAGTAAAATAATGCATAAAGAAGCAAAATTTCTTGCTAAAAAATGGAAACAAGCAAAGGTTTCACCTTCTAGCCCTCAAATTTGTCAAGTTGAAACTACTTCTACAAAAACAAGTTAGCTATATCATAGTTTAAAAAATTAACATGTCACTTATTACAGGGCAGTAATAGTATTCCATTACATTTATATACCATAATAAATTTATAAATAAACTTGAATGATGGACATTTACTTCAGTCTCTACTTCTTTGTTTACAGGAAAAATGGTATTAATATTTTTATGTAAATGAGATTTTTTTTATTGTGTTCTCCTAGTGGTGTACGCCCTAGCAATGGAATCTTTGAGTCAGAAGGCATAAACATTTTATTCCTTCCTTTAGTAAAATTCCAAACTGCTTTTCAGAATGATTGGATCAATCCATAGTTGCACCAGCAACATATTACTGTGCCTATATTTCTTCAGCCTCTCCAAGACCTTTTCTATCTTTTGTCATTTTTGCTAATTTGCTTAGAGTGAAATAAAACTTGACTTTTTTTTTGACTTGCATATCTCTTATTACTAGCTATATGTAGCACTCTTTTCAGTTTTAGTTTCAGAATCACTATGCGTCAACTACAAAAAAGGTGCCCAAAGAAGGCAACGTACTTGGCTTTCAGAGTTTCCCCATGTCCATGCCACACAGAATCTTCATCTAGCTGAAGTTCCCGAAGAACACGGCTTGGTTTGTAGGCTGCATTGATCAGCAATGTGAGAACCTAACAGGCATTTTTTTAAGAGGCAGAAAGTATAACAGGGATAATAGGAAGAAAAGACAGAGAGATTAGACTACTGTTAATAGCAGCCTGATTCATACTATTAAGACATGCCAGCAGAATAATTCCATTCAATTAAACTGGTAAATATCCAAACACCTGAGAGCCAGATATTCGTGAGTCATGCTAATATTACACAGAACAGAAGCAGCTGCCAGGAGAGTCACATCAAACAGTAAATAGAACCTGGCTAAAAATCTCAAAACCTGATCGTCAGAAACATTGTACCACTAACTTGAAATTCCTTTAGTAGATGTACAATTTTCATGATGTCACCTGGGCAGATCCCACAAAGTCCCAAGAATTCTGAACTTATCTCATGATATATTTCACTACTCCAATCTCTTATTAAAACCCCTAACAGAGGAAAAGTAAACTCCCAGATTAAAAACTGTTTCATCTCATCCTTTCTCTATATGTAGAAATATAAAGTGTACAGACTTATATGTGGGAGAGACTAACAGTGAACAAGTCAGTGGATGATGTTGAACAATGGTCTTTCTTTGGAAGTAAACAAAGCACCTTTGGAACAGATTTCACACATATCCCACATCTAGCATGCCAAGGAAATTTCGATCCCACAAGGCAGCTCATTCCATGACTTTTGTTAGAACACTGTCTGTAATTTCCACCAATGAAGTCTGTTCTCAGAGGTAATGGAGCACATTGAATTCATCTTCCACACAACAGCCAGCCCTTCAAGTATCCAGTCACACAATGCAACCTCACCCCTAGCCCACACCAATTCCACTCTTTTCAGAAAATCTTCTTCACTTCCTTTGCCAAAATCCAGGGGTCGATGTGATTTTTTACACTTCAGAAATAAGCAATCACTATTAATCAGGGCTGACGTACTTTTTGATTTGATTTTCTAGCCTTAAGAAAGTGATGGAGAAAATGTTAACCGTACCGATTAAGTTTCAAAGTGTGCCTACACATGCTATTTCCCCCCAGAGAGGGTGGTTGTTAAACATTTGCCAGCACACCCTGGGGCTGCTTCATAAACACTGCCCAAGGTCAGCACGAGTGCAGTAGAAGTCACAGGGAATGCAGCTGTCCCCAGACAGGAGCCATGCTGACTTAGCCTGATGGTAAGGATGATGATGATAATAACTTGTAAGGTTTGTTTAAGCCTCACAAAAGTCCTACCAAAACTCCACATGGTTTGGGTTCATGATAAACCTCATCACCTTCTTGTTCATATTCTATAGCTTAACAACTTTAAAAAAAATAATGCCCAGATATGAACATTCCCAATGTGGTCTGAATGAATAAAAAAGCATTTATTAAGTGGTTGCTATTCCCAGGCTTTGAACAATATATAGTACAGCGGGACTGTTACGTCCTATAACCTGAAATTAGTATTTTTGGTAGCTACCACATGTTACACTGTTAGTTCACAATGATTCTACAGTTAACTAAGATATCCAAGTCTTTTTCATGTGAACTACTTTTAAGCCAGGTTTCTTTTAAACTCTGTATTGGTAATGTTAATTTCTGAACCTACATTAAAGACTGTCTTTATCCCTGTTAAATTCCATCTCTATCTCATGCTGAGGCTTTGCAGACTTGGTTTTATTTCTGCTTTCTTTTCCTCTTTAGACTAATCCTCTTAACCAGCCATACTCCCCTGTGATATTCTGTAAATGCAAACGGGACTTCCCATGAGCAGAAGCAAGGGGGCAGAGTAGTAGGAAGAAGCAAAACTTAGGTTCCCCACCAAATGCCCTCCAAAGATCTAAAAAACAGACCAGACCTAATTCTAATTGGGAAATCCAAGAAAAAGCCAAAAAAAAAAAAGCCAAAAAGTCAATTCTCCTAGACAAGATCTACAGATAATGGAGAAATCATGTAGCTGGGAGCGCACTTCCAGAGCATTCCAGCATTCAAGGATTCAAAGAGAGCCAAGACTGGGCATTAGGGTAAAAAAGGGGACACATAGTCACCCACGACCTCACTTGGGGTCAGAATGAAAAAGAGATCTACGCCTGAGGATGGCAAGTGGACCATGTATTGAGCTATGTACTGAGGGACAGTACAGGGAACAAGTTTGGGGGACTCAGTTATAACCTCCAGAGAGGCTGGAGTTTGAAGGAGAGTTCAGGCCCTCTGAACCTCTAGAGGCTTCCCAGAGTGGCTGAGTCCAGTAGCATTCTGGGAGCGCAAACTTGCAAACAGAGACAAGCCGGAAGACCCAAGACCCAAACCTGGATCAGGAACTTACAGAGCTCAGATCAGGGGGTGGTAAACAAATGTAGTCTAAAATCCTATCATTTTTAGAGCGCTGAAAACTTGCAGGTCTCCAGACTGAATAGTAAAAGTAGCAGCAGGAAACAAGTAAATAGAATTAGAAATTCTCAGAACCCAGTCCAAGATCAACAAGTAGGCTCACATGATGAGCAACAAAAAAGAATCCCACTACAAAGAAATATTATGGGAACAGATAAGTTCAAGGAACACAAGAGAATGAAACAAAAACATCCACAAGCAAAGCCTCAAAGAAAAAACGCAACTTGGATACAAATCCAACCAGAATTCCTCGAAGAATTAGAGGAAAAATTTAAAAGGGAGCCAAAAAAAGGATCTTAAAAACCAAATGAGAGCTGCAGAAACAAAAATGAGAGCTGTGGAAGAAAGACATGAAAAGATTTAAATAACTTGGAGTAAGAGGTACAAAACATTACCCAAGAAAATTATTTCCTGAAGATTAGAATAGCTGACCAAACGGAAAATAATGTCCCTGTAAGACACATCAAAAAATATTAATATATTAATATTTCAGAGGGACAGAACTCTAGGTTTTCCTTCAGTCTGGAACATTTGCCCTGATTACTCTTCTTCAAGTCAGAAACATGAAAAAAAAACCCAGAAGTGTGAGTTTTGTCATAGTAAGAATAACAGACCTGAAAAATCGGTAACGTAAGAATCTATCAAAGATAACAGAGATAGTAATCAGAGTTACTAGACATGCAAAACTCATGACCAAAATATTTTAAGCAATCATTAAAGAAAATAACCCAGATGTCTTCAAACCAGAGAGCAAAGTAAATACTGAATGAATCTACCTATCACCTCCTAAAAGAAAACTCAAAATGAAAACTCCTCAGGAACATTATACTCAAAATTCAGAGCTTCCAGATCAAAGAAAAAAAAAACATGCTGTGAGCATCCAGAAAGGAAGAATTCAAGTGCTGAGGAGCCATAGGCAGGATCACATAAGATTTAGCAGCTACTATTATAAAGGAAGGGGCAACTAGGTGGCATAATGGATAGAACTACAGGCCTGAAGTCATGAAGACACATCTTCCCAAGTTCAAATCTAGCCTCAGACACTTACCAGTTGTGTGACCTTGGGCAGGCCACCCAGTTTGCCTTGAGCTGGAAAAAGAAATGGCAAACCATTCCAGTACCTTTGCCAAGGAAACCCTAACAGGTCATTGAGAGTTGGACATGACTGAAATGACAAAATAATAATTATAAAGTAATGGAGAGCTTGAAAAATCTGGGCTTACAACCAAAAATTACTTACCTAGGAAAAATAAGTATAATTCTATAGGGGAAAAAAAGAGACTTTTAATGGAATAGAGAACTTTCGAGTATTCCTGAAGACCAGAGCTGAGTAGAAAATTCCACAGGAGACAAGAGGAACAGAAAAAGGTATATATCCATTAAAAGAACTAAACAGGGTCAATCTGTTTACAGTTTTATATGAGAAGATAACAACATGTATTCAGAATTCTATCATCAACATATCATCTAGAGAAAGTCTAGTTGAATAGGGGACGTTGGAGTAATTCTGTTGTGTTCTGATAAACTCCAAATGGAAAGTATGAGAAAGAGAAGTAAATTGGGGGGTTGAGGGGGTGGGGGAGCGAAAGGAAGAATGGGGAAAATTATCTCATGTAAATAGGGCATGCAAGTAAATCTGTATGAAAAGGACAGGGAGGGACTGGGTGACACGAACCTTTCTCTCTTCTGAATTGATTAAATGAGAAAGAAATACATAAATTTGGGTACAGAAATGCATTTTCCTCCAGTAGGAAAATAGAAGGGAGAAAGATTGAGGGAAGAGAGATGAAATAAGGTAAGAATTCATCACAAGCAAAACAAACTCTTTTTAAGAGGGGGCATAAAACAAAGAGATGGAAAAGTATAAGAGAATAGGATAGAAGGGGAAATACACAATTAGCAGTAATAACTGTGGGTGTGAATGGGATAAACTCACCCATAAAAGAGAACAAAATAGAAGAATGGATTAGAGACCAGAATCCAAAAACAGGCTGTTTCCAAGAAACACTTGAAACAGAAAGACACAGGAAGAATTTTTTTAAAAGGGTTGGAGAAGAATCTATTATGCCTCAATTGATGTGGAAAAGGCAAAGGTAGTAATTATGATCTCAGGCAAAACAACAGTAAAAATAGACCTACCTGAAAGAGATAAACTGGGAAAATAGATTTTACTAAGAAGTGCCAGAGATAAGGAATTAATATCGGTACCACATATATCTGCACCAAATGGCATGGCATGTAAATTCTTCTTTTTTTTAATGAATTAATTTATTTTCAGTGTTCTACAATCACTACCACATAACTTAGACTTCTTTTCCCTCCCTCCCCAAGATGGCATACAATTTTATATAGGTTCTACACATATATTCCTATTAAATACATTTTCACTACGGTCATGTCGTATAGAAAAATTAAAATGAATGGGAGAAATCATGTAACGAACCAAAACATAATACAAAAGAAAGCGATCTGCTACATTCCGCAATTGAATTCTATAGTTCTTTCTCTGAATGTAGAAGGTAATTTGCCTTAAAAGACCACTGGGAATTTTTTAAGTCCTTGCGTTGCAATGAAGTTCTAAGTCTACCAGAAAAAATTCTCGTACACTGTGGTTGTTGCTGTATATAAAGTTCTCCTGGTTCTGCTCCTTTCACTCAGCATTAGCTCATATAAGTTTTTCCTCTCTATGGCATCTAAATTCTTGAAGAAAAAACTATCAACAGTAAAATTGTAAGAGTGGGGGAACCTCAGTTTAGAACCTCAATTTACCATTTCTCAGAACTAAATAAATCAAAGCAAATTTTTTTTCTTAAATGAAAGACCTGAAGTGAATTTTTGAAGTTAGATATAGTAGACCTCTGGAGAATACTAAAAGGAGTGTACCATTTCTCAGTTGTGCATGCTACCTTCACAAAAACTGACCTTACGTTAAGGCATAAAAACCTCACAAATGCAAAAAAGGCAGAAATATTAGATGCATCTTTTATCAACCATAATTAATTGTAAAGTAAAAAACAATTGTTCAGAACGGATTGGTCATGATGGCTAGGCTAAACCAATATAATAAAAATGACAATTCTCCCTAAATTTACTTACTCAATGGCATACCAACAAAATTATCAAAAAATTATTTCATATAGCTAGAAAAAATAACAAAATTCATCTTGAAGAACACAAGGTCAAGAATATCAAGGGGATCAATAAGAAAACATGACAAGGATGTAGCTTAGCACTATCAGATACAAAGTTGCAACCCTCAGAACAATCGAGTACTGGCTAAGAAATAGACTGCCTGATCAGTGAAACAGATCAGAGACAGCAAATGACCATAGCAACCTCGTGTTTGACAAACCAGAAGATCCGAGATTTGGGGGCAAGAAATCATTGTTTGCCAGAAATTGCTGAGAAAATCAGAAAGGAGTTTGGCAGAAACATATATGGACCAACATCTCACACTGTATACTGAGAGGGGTTCAAAATGGCTACATGATGTAGACATAAGTCATAAGCAAATTAGGGTTTGCCTCACAGATCTATGGATAAGGGAAGAATTATGATCAAACAAGAGACAGAGAGCATTATGGGATGGAAAATGGATAATTTTAGGTATATCATATTAAAAATTTTTGCACAAAAAAACAATGCAACCAAGATTAGAAGGAAAGCAATTTTTATAGCAGGTTTCTCTGATAAAGACCTCAATTCTCAAATATGTAGAGAAGTCGAATTTATAAGAATACAAGTCATTCCTCAACTGATAAATAGTCAAAGAATATGAACAGTTTTCAGAAGATATCAAAGCTATCTATAGCCATATGAAAAATGCTTAAATACTGATTAGCAAAATGCAAAAATCAACTCTGAGGTACCACCTTACACCTATCAGATGGCCTGATATAACAAAAAGGGAAAATGACACCATGTTGGAGGGAATATGGGAAAAATTGGGACACTAAAGCACTGTTGGTGGAGTTGTGAACTGATTCAACCATTCTGGAGAGCAATTTGAAACTAAGTCCAAAGGTATGTATAAAACTGTGCATACCCTTTGACCCAGTAATACCACTACTAGGTCTGTAACATCCCAAAGATGTGGAAAAAAAAAAAAAAAAAGGACCTACATGTACAAAAATATTTATCACAGCTCTTTCTGTGGTGGCAAAGAATTGTAAACCAAGATAAGAAGGAAAGTAAAAAGCTGGGAAAACAATTTTTACAGAAAATGTCTCTGATAAAGGCCTCATTTCTCAAATATGCAGAGAACTAATTCAAATTTATAAGAATACAAGTCATTTCCCAATTTACAAATGGTCAAAGGATATGAAGAAAGTCAGCCTATCTATAGTCATGAAAAAATGCTCTAAAGCTCTACTGATTAGAGAAATGCAAATTAAAACAACTCTGAGATACCTACTGAATTGGCCAATATGACAGAAAAGGAAACCAATAAATGATGGAGGGAATGGGGGAAAATTGGAACACTAATGTACACTGGTGGAGTTGTGAACTGATGTAACCTCTGGAGAGAAATCTGGCACTATGCCCAAAGGGTTATAAAAATGTGCATACCTTTTGACCCAGCAATACCACTACCACATCTGTATTCCAAGAAATTTTTTAAAGGGGGGTGGGGTTGGGGAGAGAGAACTATTTATACAAAATAATTATAGCTGCGGTTTTCGTAGCGGCAAAGAATTGGAAACTACACGGACACCCATCAATTGAGAAGGGGTTGAACAAGCTGTGGTATATTGATTGTAAGGGAATATTACTGCGCTCTAAGAAAAGATGAGCAGGTGGATTTCAGAAAAACCAGCAAAGACCTGGTATGAACTGATATCAAGTAAAGGAAGTAGAACCAGGAAAACACTGTTCACAGCAACGTACAACAATCAACTGTAAATGACTTAGCTATTCTCAAAAGGACTCATGATGAAAAGCGCTATCCATCTACAGAGAAAGAATTGATGGAGTCTGAATGGAGACCAAAGCAGACTATTTTTCACTTCCTATATCTTTTTATTTTTATTTTTCCTTTAGGTTTGTATCTTCTTTTACAACATGACTAATATGGAAAGATGTTTTACATGACTGAACATGTATAACCTATATCAAATTGTTTATTGTCATCTTAAGGAGGGAGAATTTTTAAATGAATGTTAAGCACTACCTTCATATGCAACTGGGGAAAAAATATTCTATTTTTTTAAATTAGAACCCTAACAAATCAGAAAATAAAACAGGAATCCTGAAAATCAAAGGAGACTAACAAAATTGAAAGCAAAAGGTAAAAAGAAAAAGACCCAATTGGACTAATGTATAAAAGAAGAACATGAAGTTCTTGGAAAAACAAAGTAAAAAGGCTAAGTCATTGGCTAACTTGGTTGAAAAGAAAAGAAATAAGAACAAATTACAGTATCAAACATAGAACCAATGAAGAATACAAGAAATATTAGGAGATATTTTGCCCAACTATATGACAATAAAACCAGTGATTTCTATTTATAAGAATGTCAGTTGCCCATTAGCAGAAGAGGAAACAGAAGACTTAAATAATTCTATCTTAGAAAAAGAAATTGAAGACATAATAAATGAACTCCCAAAGAAAACTCCACGGAACCAGATGACTTTACAAGTGAATTCTATCAGACAAAAGACCAATCGATTCCGGTAATACATAAACTGTTTGAAAAAATAGGGGAAGAGAGGCCCTACAAAATTCTTTCTGCAACACAATGATGGTGTCAATACCTAAACCAAGAGAGTCAAAACAGAGAGAGAAAACTATAGGTTAATATTCCTAATGAATATTGATGAAAACTTTTATATAAAATATTAGCAAGGAAACTATAGCATCAGCAAGATTACAAACTATGGCCAGGCTAGATTTATTTCAGGAAAGAAGAAAGTCGCAAACGTAACTGACCACATTAGTAACAAAAAGCATACCATTATATCAATGCAGAAAGATAATACCCATTCCTGATAAAAACACTGGAAAACATAGGAATAAGTAGTAGCATTTTTCTCAAAATGGTAAGCAGCAACTGTTAAAATCAAGAGCCAAAATTATCTGCGATGGGGATAAGCTAGAGGCCTTTCCAGCAACATCAAATGTAAAGCAAGACTGCCTATTATCACCACTCGTACACTTAACATGGTGCTAGCTGTAACAGTAGCACAAGAAAAAACTGAGGGAATGATCATAGGCAAAAAGAAATAGGGCTGTCACTTTCACAGACACCGCGCTGGGTTCCTAGACCTAAGTGAGACAATCAACAATTCCAACAGTTAGAAGATGCAAAACAAACTCACGCCAATCACCAGCACTGCTATGTCCTACCAATGAAAACGGGCAGGAAAGACAGAAAAAGAAATCCCATTTAAAAGAACTGCAAAGAGCACAAAACACTTGGGAGTCTACCTGCCAAGACACACACAGGAACTACATGAACACAATTCCAAAACACTCTTTAGTGAGTCCGTCAATTTATTACGTTTCCGCTAAGTACCAGTCATGGGGGATGCAAAAAGAGGAAAAAGACTCCGGGCTGTTGTGGGCGGTGACAGGACAAAGGGTAAAAAATTTAAGGGCAGCTAATAGCGAATGGCTGAACTGTCAGTCACAGGGTCAAGACTGTGAAATGAGGTGAGAGAGACCATAGCAGGCAAGATGGATGGGAAGAACAGCAAAGGATGGAAGGACAGAAAGTCACAACGAGTTGGAAAGAGAGATTTGAGAGGGATTATGGTATAATACATAGAACAGTACACTTAGAAGGAGGAAGCCTTGGGTTCCAATTCTGTCTCAGACATTTACTGGTTTTATGGTCCTAAGAAAGTTTATGTGAGCTTTCTAGCCCTTGGTTTCCTTGTCTGTAAAATGAGGGGGTTTGATTCAATAGGGAGTCTTTGAGCTCTAATTGCAGATCCCATGTTGAGGAGGTGTGAAGTAGGAGAGACTGAAGGATAGATTATCATGTCTGAAGAAGAGAAGTCAGAATTCTGAGTTATGGAGACAGAAAGGTGATGGTTTATGCTCAGATCAAGATTAAGGCCATCACTTTCAGAATTAAGGCAAGATGAAAATGGAATTCAAGGAAATTGAGAAAGTCAGTGGAATGGGAGACCAGGCTGTCCAAGGGAACATCAATCTGTATGGTAACACCCCCAAGTATAAAGACAGAGGCTGGAGTAAAGAAGGGAAGACTGAGTCACAATGAATTCCTTGAAAAAAGGGGCAGAAGGACCTGGAAATCCATAGAAAATATGACAAGAAGTTGGAATAAGAGAGAGAGATAGATAGAGTACAGATTGTAGGGAGAGAGCCTGCTGAGTGATGGTGGCAAAGGGATAATGTGGGAGTGAAGAGTAAGAAACAAGTCAACTCTTCCTCCTGGAATACCCAGTATTGGCCAGGGGTTCAGTGCTTCTTGGGAGGGAGTCCATTCAATCTAGAAGAGGAGGAGAACATAAAAAGATCTAGAATAACAAAGAGTTTGTTAATAGGAAATTGAGGATCACAGAAGTTATCAAGGAATCATAGGAAAGTGGATGGTAACTATTACTGAGGTGGATAGGAATGAAAGGCTGGAAAGCAAGAAAATTTTTGGAAGCAAGGAGGTAAGGAAATAGGAATTTTCCCAACATAGGCTTTGTTAATCAAATCTTTGGCTACCGTTCACTTATCAGTTACAATTCTAATTGCTCTACCATACCTCCCCCCTAACCCTAGATGCACTTCTTTATTCTGTATACAAGGGTAAGAGAGACTTGGGCAAATGTCTTGCTGAAATACAAAGGAGCTATACAGTAGTGTGCTGGAGCCAGCTCAAACCAGCCTGAGTGAGACAACTGTTCCATTTTCAGTGTGAGAGCATTTACTAGGAAATTATCTAGGAAATAAGCAAATGCTACGGATAGAGTTGGATCTGATTTGCTGATAATCAGCAGGATCACCTGGTGATCATTGAGACTTAAAGCAAAGGATAAAATGTTAACAACTCAGATTAAACTTAAAAGCATGTCATGCCTATATCCTCTTCCTCCCAGAGAGCCGCTTGTTAAACATTTGCTAGCACACCACTGTCCACATCAATAATCATTCTTGATCAATTCAGTATACCTATCAGAAAAAGCCAGCGAGTTGCCATTAGCTTGACATAATTTATTCTCAATGCCACCAAACAACAGTAACAGCCCCAGATTATCTGCTTAATAATTAATTCAATAAACTAGAAATCAAACCTTATAAAGGAAATGAATTATGGGGAGTGATTATTCTCATTACAAAGAATATGGGGATGGGTTCAAAAGTTAACTCATCTGAAATAGTATAATTTATATTTAACTTGACAGAAATGTAGGTATTAACTTTGACAATTAACTTCATTTTACAATTACATAATGCCATAAAATAAACATTCCCAAGATGAGAAGAACTTGTCTAAGATGGTGTTTAGTGCAGATTTCACACCAAGTCATTTTAGCTAAGAACTCGGAACCATTATGTTGTGATAATCGTTTAAGATCATCTGAATCCCAAGCACCTTGGCCTAACAGACAGACATACCTTTCTCTGCTCTCTGAGTAAATCCAGAATGCCTCTTTTTGTCAACAATCACAAGGCCAGATGAAGCTAACCCAGAGCATTCCTCTGTTTATGGACATGAAGGATGAGATGAGGTTTCTTAACCCAAAACACTATCTTGAATAATAGGACTTTTTTCATGCTAGTATTTTACAGACATATACTACGTATGTTGTGTTGTGTTATGTGATTGATACAAGAAACACATATCCTGGGTTGTAATTTCAATCGACGCTTTGTCAACTCTCTCATCTTATTGTATTTACAACCTATTCAATTAAGAACACTCCTTTCTCATTCTATGGTTAAACACACATGGAGATCATAAATCTGAGGGACACGGACATCCTGAGCTGGGATTGCTCTAAAATGTATATAAGACTTCTTATCCTTTTCATCAGTCAGAATTAAAGTTCTGACTCCATGCACACACGTTCACTAGCTTAAGGAAATAAACAACATGAATTTATATAACACCTAGTCTGTTTGCTTCTTTTAACCAAACTTCCAGGTCGACAGTTGCTACATCCAGTCCGGAACCAAAACCCACTTAACCTCAGAGATGGAGTATACAATGCACTGGAGGACTAAGTCTCCAAAAATAACAGCACCAGTTAGCAGTGCTGAGAGAAGGAAAAATGCTGGATATTTTCTATAAAACTCTAGCAGAGTAACAATCAGTGATGCTGAGCTACAAACCCCTAATTTCCCTTCCATGTATTCAGAGTCCAGTATTTTATTTTTTGAAGGGACAGTTATACAAGTTCCATTTGGAATTAACCTGTAAGAGTGACATAAAATCCTTAAATCTGTATACACCAAGGGCCAGACCCTTAAGAGCCTTTCTGACCCTCACCTCTTTTTCTGGCTGTTGTTTTGGGTTTGGTTTTTTGTTGCTTTTTTTTGGTGAAGGGAGGTGGGGGGGAGGAAGGGTAGAGACAAAGACTCTCTTTCCCAGGCCAGAGAAGCAGTCGCCCACAGGTCTGGAGACCCTCCTTACCTCTTTAAGAACCAGAACACAGTTTCCTGGTCCTACACACTGAGGCAATTCAGCAATTCTTCCTTTGTTGAGATAAGGCCCTGAGAAGCAACGATGGTTGAAGTAGATCTTTGGACAGAAGTATTTTCCATTAATTGTGACTGGAAAATGAAAAGAAGTAAATACAGTTAACCCTTCCACATCTTAATGATGAGGTAGAAAAGAGTGCTTGAGGCACATGAAGCAAACAGGACATGAGATAGGAGAGAAGACCAGAATGTGACCAGTCCGAAAAGTGATCAAAGAACACAGTGCACCTTCTCCCCTTTTCTGAAAGATTTCTCCTGCCTCGTGGGTGAGTGGGGAAATGAGTCCAATACAAATGCAGCCCTAAGGGCTGAGTTGCTTTTCCAGTACTCTGTGAAGCTCCCCTAGCTTATTCTGTAACCCAAAGGTGCCCTAAAGTCCTTTCCCCCATCTTGAATCTGTACCAAAAAAACTGCTTTCATGTCCCTTATCCTGTGTTCCCCCTGTCCTTTAATTTTTAACCTGTGTCCTCCTGCTCTGTCCTTAAATCTTTAAACCATAAAGAATTCCCTTTGTCTCTCTCATCCTATGTCATCCTATCCTGTCTTTAATCTCTAACCCTCATAAAAACCTCTAAAACTGCATCATCATTCTGAAACCTCTATATATGCATAACTCCTCCAAATATCAGAATCTCACTTAGCTTTCTTGCTAAGGAGGCCTTTGATGCGGCTAAAAAAGAAGATCTAAGTGAATTCTTTCATATCTGAACCAGCTCTCCCAACTATAAACTCATCAACAACCTTCCCCATTGCAGTTCTGATATAGTTAAATGGGAATTTGGGGAAGTTTTGTCAAAATTGCAGACAACATTGCAAAGGCCAGCAGATGACACAGAAAAGGTTGAGCAACTCAGAAATGCTTAAAATATACGTACAGTATTGTATAATACCTACATATTTTATCTTTTAATACCATAATAATTCAGACATCTTTTCTGGTATGAAGGGAGGGTCAAAAAGTTTTACATAGATTTTCCAGATAAGGTGGGAGTGGGAGGGCAGGGGAAGAACTACACCCTGAATCCCACCCCACCCCCATGTGGAAGGGATAATTGTATTCAAATATGTAGTTACTTCTTACCCCATGCTTCCCTTAGAGTAGATTTCAAGAAAACTCAAATAAAGCAAATTATTTACAAAGAACTCTCTACACATAGTAATTACCAGCATTTATATAACACTTCAAGGTTTGCAAAGTTCTTTACAAATACCATCTCATTTTATTCTTAAAACAATGCTAGAAGATAGGTGTTATTAGTATCATTGCCATTTTACAGATGAGGAAACTGAGATAGACAGGTTAAGTGACTTGCCCAGGGTTACACAGCCAGTAAGTCTGAAATCGGACTTGAACTCAGCTCTTTCTGAATTCAGACCAGACATACCATCCACTGTAATACTTAGGTTAAGCCCAGGAGAGTAGCAAGGCCATGGTAATGCTCAGCTATGTTTTTACACAGTTCACTAGAAAAGTTGAGTTTCAATTAAAGGGATATATGGATCAAAAGAAATCGAAGGAAGAAGGAATTATTCCTACTTATACTTCAGTACCTTTAATCTTGAATAAAATTATGGGATCAAATACTATAATACATGTATTACATAAAACACATGTTCATAAGGACTCATAACAAAATATTTGCTGGGTTTAGTATAAAGGTTCTAATACTAAAAAAACTGTTTCTAAAACAAATAAAGATGGGTTAAAGTTAAAGACTTATCTATAAAAATGCAGGTAATTTTCAACAATAAAAATAGATTACATGAGTTAATTTCTTTAAATTAACCAGTACAATTATTTAGATTTTGTTTTACGCCATAGTTCACATTCTAGTCAGACTGTTTTAAAATTTCAATGAATATCTTAACCATGACAGACATGGCTTTTAATGGTTTATAATTTTCTGACAAATAGACCCCATTATATTAATCAAATCATCACAGTCAAACATTTAAGTGCCTCCAATGTGCCAGGCACTGTGCTAAGCGTTAATTAGTATAGGTTCCCTGAATACATAAGAAATTCAAACAGAGGAGAATTCAGGAATTAGAGAATCTGAGAGATAATGCCCTTAAGAGGCCATGGCAGCCAGTTAATAGCTAAGCAGAAATCTCCCCTCCAACAAACTAAGTCTACCATCCTATGCTTTATATGGTTGCTGTTCTGGTTCTTTCAGCCCATATTTAATATCATTTCCTGAAGCAGCTCACTCTTGTGGATATCAAGCCTACGCTGGCCTCTCCGCAATGCCAGTCTACTGCTCCTGGGTAAGCCTCTAGAGTTCAGAATGTCAATCTGACCCATCCTCCATATGACAGCCTTTCAAATACTTGAAGACAATTATTTTGTCTCTGAGCCCATCCCACTGGGGCCTTCTCTTTTTGAGGCCAAACATCCCTAGCTCTTCAAATATTCTTACAGCAAGATTCAAGGCTCTTCCCCATTCCATGAACCTTTCCATCTTGCTTATCAATGTACTTCTTACAATGTGTTGCCTGGACCTGAACATAACAACCTAAATATGTTCTGACTAGGGCATAGTGTACAGTATGATTATCACTTTCCTCATTCTGGATACTTTATGCAACTTAGAATCAAGTTCACATTTTTGGCTGCTGTGTTCCAGTGGTGATTCATACTAGCTGTTGTTGCTCCCTTTTCACATCGACGCTACTGTCTCACACGCCCTCCCATCACAACTTAGGAAGCTGATTTGATCGCTGGTATTCCGAACACATTGATCCCCACTAAATGTCATCTTATTACGCTGAAGTTAACATTTCACTTGTCAGAATGTCTGACTAGGTCCTGACTTTTATCTGGTATGTTAGCTGTCCCTTCCAGCTTTGTATCATTTGCAAATCTGGCAAGTTTTTATTCCACAAAAGATACTGGGGCATTCCATTAGAGATATCCACCTAAGTTAATACCAACCAATTATTGACTACCTTTTTCCATCAGTTTCTGGGCATTCTCTGGGCAGCAGAGCTCTCTATATACCCACTTTACTGTGTTGTGTAAATCTATTGAAGCAGCAGCTTTTGAATCCTACTATTTGGAAAATATCAAAAGAATAAAGATTTGACAACTTCATCCAACAAATCATACATATTAAATTCCACCAGTGAGAATATGGAGTTTTATTCTAAGCAAAATTTGGTTATAGTAGAGCTGAGATTTAATTCAATCAGCACCTAGCACAAAACTTTTCCTTACTATTGATAATAGCAACTATTGCTGCTAAAAAAATAAAGCTACTATAACACCACCAACTATCAAATAATTTTAAAGTGGCTTCATTTTTATTAAAAAACAGAAACTCTTGATTAAGGAAACAATAGTGCACAAATCTCTTATTAACCTTATTTCAGCCTTAAGAAAAAAAACTTCCATCATGTTTTTCAAATTCACTCCAGTTGAGAGTACTGCCTTACCTTTTAAAAGGTCAACTGGTCTGACCAAAATGACGTGAAGAATATCAGTTAATACCTTTATGCTGAACCCAAATCAGCAGTTATTATGGTCAATAACACACCACAAAATCTGTATCCTTGGTCCTATGACCAACAGTATGGGGTAAGGCATTACAGAAGTGAAAAGACATAAGCAAACCTAGGGATGATCATGAGGAGAGCTAAAGTACATGCTATTTGACTCCTATAAGAAATCAATGAAACTAATTCTCATGTTCTACAAAGTCTTGGTCTAGGGGTAGAAAAAGCAAAGATTGTCCAAGGTCATACCTGACTCTGGAGGATTTGGCTCCTGGTTCTTCAGATTTTCATGGACCATCCTCGAAGGTATGATTCTGAGGTGAGAAAACAAAGAAAAACCAGCTTTCTGTAATCGTTTTTGTTTACATTTGCTGTTTTCAGGTCCTTCTAGTCTGAATGAAGAGTCTTCAAGGTAAGGAAAAGCCTGTAACTCCATGAAGTTAAAATTAATAAGAGAATGAAGGTATTGGATGGCTAAATCTATAAAGGCAAAAATGCCTATGAGTGATTTTTTTTAAATGTATGGTTATAAAAACAGAAGAACAAGGCCTGATATGTTGGTGAACAATCTGAATGAAGTCACATGATTAGTCTGCATTTTGAAAATAATTTTCATTTTCTATGACAGAGTAATACATGTTATCAGACTTTGGAGTTTTTAAAAAAACAGAAAATCTACAGAAGCAAACCCCAAGGAACATCCTTTTTTTTTTTTTTTTTTTTTTTTTTTTTTTTGCAGTGGTTACAATGCTTAGCGATGTCTAATCTTGGAAAAAATTAATAATGATAATATTTCATACAGCACTTATTACTTCATACAGTAATCACTCTGCCCACGGCGAGCCTGGATAAGTTCTCTTTTCTGAACATGTTTAATCTCGATAACCAAATAAGATCAATGTTCTCATTAGCATTTAATTTATCTATAGAGCAATATGCCATAATGACAGTGACAGCGAAAGCTAGAATTTATATAGTGCTTGCAATATGTTTCACCAATATCATTTCATTTTATCCTCCCAACAACCCTGAGAGATAGAGTTTTATTATCTTTGTTTTATAAATGAAGAAACTGAGGCAGAAGGTTAAGTAACTGTGTTGCTGGTTGACTAAAAATGTATGTACAAACTCTTAGCTAGGCCCTCCATGCAGCAAGGCAACCTTGGGGGTTCACTATCCCACTCACCACAGCAACTGAACCAAACCTTTTAATCCATCCTGGACTGTTCCACAGCACCTTCTCTCCTAGCCCCTTCAGCTAAGGGTCTATTTGCTGAGGTTACACCCAGTATGACTCCCACTTTCTCTTTAATCTTCCGTCTCTTCCTGTCTACTAGCTCCTTCCCTGCTGTCTACAAACCCATCCTTAGAAAAAAGAAACCAAAAAACAAAACTCACTTGATCCAACCATCCCTGATAACTATCCTCTATTTCCTAGCAAAACAATCTATACTCTACCTCTACTTCCTCTCATTTGATTCTAAACCCTCTGCATTCTAGCTTACAACACCATCATCCCACTGAAACTGCCCTCTCCAAAGCTCTCTCAGTTGCCCAATCTAACATCCTTTTCTCAGTCTTCATCTTTGTTGAACTCCACACAACCTGAAACTGTTCATGTCCATTTTCTAGATATGCACTCCTCTCAATGTGGGTTCTCTTCCCAATCTTTATCCAGCTTACACCCACTAATGGTTGTTGTCTGACAAATCTCAGACTGGATCCTCTCTTCTTCCTCTATACACTCTTGCCTGGTGATATCATCAGCTACCACAGATTTTAATGATCATTTCTATCTGCAGATGACTCTCACATATACATATCCAGCCGCAACCTCTCTCCTGAGCTCCAGTTCGGTCTCACATCACTCATATCTTTTGGACACACTCAGCTATATATCCACAAGCATATCAGATTCAGCATGCCTGAAACAGAACTCACTAGCTCTCCCTCTCAAACTCTCCTTTCTTTGCAACCTCCCTACTACTACTGAGGGTATTACAATTATCCTATTATCCAGGCTTACAACCCCCACATGATCCTCAATTCTTTCACTCTCACCTCACATCTCTAATTTATTGGCAAGTCTTGTCATTTCCACCTTCACAGTAGCTCCTGAACATCAAAACGTTTTTCCTCACACAACCACCCCCTCTTTGTATAGGAGCTCACCTTCTACCTACTGCTTGGTCTGTCTGCATCAAAGCTCTCTCTGCTATAATCTAACCTCAGTTTAACTGCCACAATCCTTTTCTAGAAGCACAGATCTGACCATGACACACCCCTACTTCCCCTCCACCGCCACCATTCATTAAACTTTCGTAATTCCTTACAACCTTAAGAAGCAAATGTGAACTCCCCGATACCGTACTGATGGTCCCCAACCAGATCCTTTCTTACTTTTTCATCTTTTCACTTTATTCTTCTCCATTTATTTTAGGATCCAGCTACACTGGCCTAATTCTAGCTTCCTGAACACTGACATTCCGCCTTCCTTTTCCACACTTCTTCCCATACACCCTGAGAATTCTCCTCTTCCTCACCTCCCCTTTCTGCCTTCCCTTAAGAATCATTCTACTCCCATCCCTCTGGAGGCCTTTCCCAGTCCTCCATGCCTCCCTATGTCTTGTCTCTCGGAGATCTGCATGTTCACTTCCCCATTAGAATGTGAGCTCTCTGAGAACACAGTCTATTTTTTTTTAATTTTCTTTGTATGTGGGCACATAGTGAGTGCTCAACAAATGCTTTAAAACTGACTTGACTGTATGTATCTCTTCCAGAAAGGATAGAGTTTGCCCGCTGGTAATCCCATTCCTCTATGCTCTGTTATTTCTACTAGATAGATATAGAACTCTTTTGTTTCTTGGGGGGTGGGGGGTGTCTTTTCTCCAATTATGACGTATTACTCTCTAGTCAATGATTTTTCTCTAGTCATTGCCCCTTCTTCACTTGGAGATTTGATGATCAACACCTTCTTAAAACAACTACCTCACTTTTTAGCTAAGAGGCAATATAATGGCCCATTAGGTACCTATTTGTCCCTTCTACTTTTTTGTGGATTTTACATTGGATAAAATATTTGTAGTATGATTACAATAGCTCTGAGCCCCCAGTCAGGAAAATATCTAATATTCAAGCAAAGTTTTAGCTCCCTAACTTAAAGTTTACATTTATCTCTAGGTAACTGTTGGCCTCTTTATGTTTGAGGTCTTGAATCTTTTTCATTCTGTCACGCATATCCCTGAATGATATTTTTCATTTTTTACTAGCAAAACCTAGCATGCTACCAATTTCCACTTCCATTTTTCTATGCAGATATATTAAAATTTTAATTCAAATATTGGGACTACATGAACTAAGCAAGGGAAACTTGCTGATTTTTGCTTTCCACTTCTCTTTCTAAGAAAGGAAGTACTTTCAGGATAAGAAGATAATTTGTCACATGCTAAAATAAAGTTGTATGTTGACAAATCATTTACATTTATTCTTTGGCAACAAAGAACAAATACAACCTGTGAGTAGATGGAGCTGACTAAATGGGGACCCAGCTAGCTGGGTAACTCACCTCCTCCTCTCCTGTCTGCCTCCCCCTTCCATTCCTTCTCCTCTCCAAAGGAAGGTAAATCTGGATGGCCAAAAGATACTCAGCTGATTTGGGTGTTACTGGTTCCTCCTCCTCCTTTCCTTTCCTTTCCTTTCCTGTCCTGTCACCTCAAACTTACTGCACTCTGAAACTGGGACTCCAGTGGGCCCCTGCCTAAGGGCTCCCCTGAGCCCTCCTAGTTTACAGTGATTATCAATAGTAACTGTTGCTGTTTCCCACTCAGTCTGATGTCTTTCTTTTTCTTGACCTCATTTAAGGGGCCATGCCCTGGCTACTTCTTAAACAGGCCTATTCAATGAATAGGCATTGCCTCACCCTAAGTGAGTACCTGCAAAGACCTTGGCCTAAAGGGACCAAGGTCTTCTAGTGCATCCTGGGTCATCTCCAGTCATCCTGATGAATATCTGGTCACTGGATTCAGATGGCTCAGGAGGAGAAAGTGAGGCTGGTGACCTGCACAGCCCTCCCTCACTCAAAACAAAGTCAAGTGCAAGTCATGTCATCATTTCTCTGATGGCATGGTCTTCTTCGGCAACAAAGGACAAACACATTCACATATTTGAGAAGAGAATATACAGAAGGTATGTCTTCTCTGAAATGATTTCTTTTTCAATTCATTTCAAATAAATGATTTCTTTTTTCAATAAAGTGAAATTCCAAATAGTAATTACCAGGAATAGTATGTTGTTACTTACTGTTTTTCTGGCTGAACCACTGCAACTTTCCTCTGTTTATTCACTATAGAAAACAACAACAACATATAAATGTCACCTAATACCATAAGAAAAATAAAGAAAAAAGTGACAAATATGTTAAGTTTGTATCAAACATATTAAAAACATAATGCAAGCCAAATTTTCTTTTATTCAACTTTGTAATATAGAAAATCAACTATTGAGCAAAAAAAATAAGGTTTACATAATTAAATATTAAATATATATTTTCAAAGTTTTTAAGTAAGGAAGGAAAAGGAAAAATCTTGTGCTGCAGCTCAATCATCTGCAACAAGTTTTTGGAGCAGGAATTTACCAAAGTAAAAGTGGAAAAGCACTCAAGAGCATCATGTAGATTTTTTTTTTATTTATAAAACACTGCATTTTAACCTGGTACCTCTAAACAGCAAGAGACTCTTACTCAATTGTGAGCCAACTCAAGTTCCAAGCAATGTGTATAATAAAGACTGTCAACACTCCCTGTCCCTTCCGACTACTGAACTGGTAGGGGTACATGAACATAGCTTGAAAAGCAGCTTAAGAAGTTACTAAAAGATGATAGGTATTTTGCAACATATACAGAGAAGGAACTTCTTACTAAGAAGAGTTAATCAAGCCTGCAGCAGAAAGAAGCAGCAATTTCTAAAATAAATTATACTGGTATTAATGTGACCATCGCAGTTGGTACAGTGAGAAGAACACTAAAATAGGAGTCAGAAGACCTGGGTTGGAGTCTTAGTTTCACCAAGTAATCTTTATAGAATTAAGCAAATTACTTAATCTCTCTGAACCTCTGCAGGCCTGCTCAGAAGAGAAGTGAGCAGGCCATGAGGAAAGAAAGGCTATCCAAGTCTTACAATAATAAAAGAGGCATAAGTTGCCTGGGCCACATGTTCCCTCACATATTATCTGCGTTACCACTGTATCTAAATTGTTCCTGTGGTCACTGCAATTGTGGAAGAGTGTGACCCAGTTATGAGGGAACTGTTTTGGAGCTATTTTTCTCACCATGTTATTTTAATAAATGCCTTTGTTTTAAGTTAATTGTATCCACTAACCAATCAGCAATGGGAAGGACATCCATTGATAGGGGATCATGTGCTACAGTGAGGAGTGTCCACCTTCTGAGTATCCGACTCTGCAAGTGTTCACTCATCACATAAGTATCTCAAGAAGAAGGGATACTGCTCTGAAAGGGAACATTCAGATTGGCAGAAGAACAAAGAAAGGGCAGCCACAAAAGCCAAGATAGGCAAGAATGAGTATCTAGGAGGAGGAGATGATTATCACTTTCAAAAGCTAGAGACATGATATCAAAGAAGATGAGAACTAAAGAAAAGTCCTCAGAAAAGATCTCTTGGGGGGCAGAGCCAAGATGGCAGAGCAGAAAGACACATATACAGAGGCTGCCCCCACACAGCCCATAAAACACCTGTAGAGAGGGACTTTCAACAAATTCTGGAGCAGCAAAAGTGGAGAACAACAGAGTGGAGGAGATTTCCAGCCCAGGGTGACCTGAAAGACTCACAGGAAACATCAGTTGCACGAGACACGGGAGCTTGGAGCGTGGAGCCCAGACCAGCCTTGGCTGCACATGATCCGCTGGTGAACAGCCCAGAGGGCTGGAATCTCCAGTCACAGAATCCCCAGTCCCAGCAGCAGAGGGTCCACAGATCCCTCAACCCACAGGCGCCAAAGGTCAGTGATAGGATTTATTCAGCTGGCCAGGAAGGGAGAAGTGCCTTCACATAGGGTAGGTGGCAGGAGTTCTCAGGACAGCCCCTACAGCAGCCTGAGACCATAGCTGGATCGTAAAAACCCCTGGGGGCACTGAAGAGCTGAGTCTTACCTCAGCCCTGTGTAGATGACCTGAGGCAGCGGGTCTTTGTCTCACACTGAATGAAGGCCCTGAATCCCATCTTCTCTCCCCGCCCACCTCCCCACCCCCCCAGTGCTAGCTTGGTGGAACTGGAGGTCAGGTGCCTGTGGAGAGGAAACATTGCTAAGATTCTGGGCACAAAAATCCTTTCCTGCACCCAAACCAGCACACATTTGATTGTTCCATCTTGGAGGAACTGTTATCTTATAGGTCCCCAGAGTATACCCTACTCTTGACAAAGGACCCAAAAGTCAAGTAACTGGTTGGGAAAATGCCCAAAAAAGGGAAAAAAAATAAGACCATAAAAGGTTACTTTCTTGGTGAACACATATCTCCTCCCATCCTTTCTGATGAGGAAGAACAATGCTTACCATCAGGGAAAGACACAAAAGTCAAGGCTTCTGTATCCTAAACATGCAAAATAAATGTTCAATGGTCTCAGGCCATGGAAGACCTCAAAAATGATTTTGAAAATCAAGTCAGAGAGGTAGAGGAAAAACTGGGAAGAGAAATGAGAGAGATGCAAGAAAAGCATGAAAAACGGGTCAATACCTTGCTTAAGGAGACCCAAAAAAATGCTGAAGAAAATAGCACCTTGAAAAATAGGCTAACTCAACTGGCAAAAGAGGTTCAAAAAGCCAATGAGGAGAAGAATGCTTTAAAAAGTAGAATTAGCCAAATGGAAAAGGAGGTTCAAAAGCTCACTGAAGAAAATAGTTCTCTCAAAATTAGAATGGAACAGGGGGGTGGAGCCAAGATGGAGGAGTGAGAGCAGCGACTCACCCAAGCTCTCGGACAAACTCCTCCAGGTACCTCTGAAAGGAGAATCTGACCAAATTTTGGAGGTGTGGAATCGAGTGGGAGGCAGACGGCGACGGATTCGGAGCTCAGGCTGGACTGGAAGGTCCACGGGAAGGATCTGTTCCGTGGGGGTGAGCCCACAGCACAGCGTGGCCAGAGCAGAAGGGACCCGAGAAACCTGAGTGGTGGGTGGAACTAGAGGAGCGGCACCCAGGGCGGGAGACAAGCCAAAACGAGTCAGTGAGAGCCGTGGAGCGCCAGATATCAGCGCAGCAGCTCCTGAGACCTTCAGCCCGAAGATCAAACATTGGTAAGTCACCTACTTGAACTCCCAGGAGCCAGGATGGCGGAGTGATCAGTAAATGCTCTCTCCTTCCCCCTTGATGACTGTGAAAGAACCATAAAATATCTCCCCAGAAAAATCCCAGATCAGTAGAAACAGCAGGAGGAGACCAATAGTCTCATAACACCTGAGACAAGGAAAATAGCTAAGGGGGATTCCTCCTACGGTGGCAGAGGCAAACAGGAAGGACAGAGGACCCAGGGCAGAGAAAACTCGCACTAGGACCCAGGCAAGCCTCAGCACCAGGAGAGGAGCCCCAGGAGGGGTGGGAACATGCATTAGCACCTAGGTGTGCCTCAGCTGTCCAGGGGAATCAGAAAGACAATAGGGCAGTTGGGATTACCAGCTCCTGAGCTTGCCTTTGCCTCAATTCAGCTGAGGAGATCTCCTCTGACCAGACCTCTCCTCTGACCAGACCACTCCTCCCCAACACTTAACAAGCTAAACCCAGGGCTGATCAGGGAAACACCAAACAAAAACCTGCTTTTAGCTTTTTCACACATCAGCTCAGCAAAAAGTTCTCTAGCTTCTGACTGAAAGAACCAGAAGTCACAACACTCAATCAAAATCATGAACAGGAAAAAGCAGAGGGCCGAAAGAACCATAGAATCTTTCTATGGGGATAAGGACCAAAACACAAACCCCAAAGAGGTCACAGCTGAGACTGTACTTCCATCTGAAACTTCAGAAGGGACTATGAACTACTCGCAAGTACAAGCAGCTCTCCTGGAACAGCTGAAGAAGGAAATAGAAGATAAACTGGCCAATGATTTTAAAATTATTAAGAAAGAATTCACTGATGAGAACATCTCCTTGAAAAGGAAAATTGAACAAATGGATAAAGAAGTTCAAAAATTAACTGGAGTAAATTAGAATGGAACAGATGGAGGCTAATGACTTTCTGAGAAACCAAGAAATAACAAAACAAAAACAAAAGAATGAAGAAATGGAAGAGAATGTGAAATATCTCATGGGAAAAACAACTGACCTGGAAAACACATCCAGGAGAGACAATTTAAAAATTATGGGACAACCTGAAAGCCATGATCACAAAAAGAGACTAGACATCATCTTTCATGAAATTACGAAGGAAAACTGCCCTGATATTCTAGAACCAGAGGGCAAAATAAGTATTGAAAGAATCCATCGATCACCACCTGAAAGACATTCAAAAAGAGAAACTCCTAGGAACATTGTGGCCAAATTCCAGATCAAGGAGAAAATATTGCAACCAGCTAGAAAGAAACAATTCCAGTATTGTGGAAATACAATCAGGATAACACAAGATCTAGCAGCTTCTACATTAAGGGATCGAAGGGAGTGAAATATGATATTTCAGAAGTCAAAGGAACTAGGACTAAACTCAAGAATCACCTACCCAGAAAAACTGAGTATAATACTTCAGGGGAAAAAATGGTCATTCAAAGAAATCAAGGACTTTCAAGCATTCTTGATGAAAAGACCAGAGCTGAAAGGAAAATCTGACCTTCAGATACAAGAATCAAGAGAAGCATGAAAGGGTAAACAGCAAAGAGAAATCATAAGGGACTTACTAAAGTTGAACTGTTTACATTCCAACATAGAAAGACAATATTTGTAACTCTTGAAACTCTTTTCAGTATCTGGGTAGTTGGTGGGATTACAGAGAGAGAGAGAGAGAGAGAGAGAGAGAGAGAGAGAGAGAGAGAGAGAGAGAGAGAGAGAGAGAGAGAGAGAGAGAGCAAGCACAGGGTGAATTGAATAGGATGGAATCATATCTTTAAAAAATGAAATTAAGCAGTGAGAGAGAAATATATTAGGAGGAGAAAGGGAGAAATGGAATGGGGCAGGTTATCTCTCATAAAAGAGGCAAATAAAAGACTTTTCAGTGGAAGGAAAAAGAGGGGAGGTGAGAGAAAAAACATGAAGCTTACTCTCATCACATTCGACTAAAGGAAGGAATAAAATGCACGCTCATTTTGGTATGAAAACCTATCTTACAATACAGGAAAATGGGGGAGAAGGGGATCAGCAGGGTGGGGGGGGATGATAGAAGGGAGGGCAGTGGGAGGAGGGAGAAATTTGAAGTCAACACTCTTGGGGAGGGACAGGATCAAAAGAGAGAACAGAAGCAATGGGGGGGCAGGATAGGATGGAGGGAATTATAGTCATATACAACATGACTATTTTGAAAGTCATTTGCAAAACTACACAGATATGACCTATATTGAATTGCCTGCCTTTCCAAAGGGAATGGATGGGGAGGGAGGGATGGGGAGAAGTTGGAACTCAAAGTTTTAGGAACAACTGTTGAGTATTGTTCTTGCAACTAGGAAACAGAAACACAGATAATGGGATATAGAAAGTTACCTGGCCCTACAGGACAAAGGAGAAGATGGGGATAAGGGAAGGGAGGGATGTTAGAAGAGAGGGCAGGTTGGTGATAGGGGCAATTAGAATGTTCGGTGTTTTGGGGTGGGGCGAGGGGAGAAATGGGGAGAAAATTTGGAACCCAAAATTTTGTGGGAATGAATGTTGAAAAGTTAAATAAATAAATTAAGAAAAAAAGATTATGAAATATAAGTTAATGTAGGTACTAGAAAAACTTTCACTATGCTGTTTGTTTGATCATGTTTGTTTTCTAAGAACCCACCTAACTCTGGGATTCAGTTTCTTAAACTGAGAAGGCTGGCCATCTGGTAATGAATTTTTTAACAGTCATGGCAACCCATGAAACAGAGAAAAGTAAAAAATAGACTTTCTCCTGCATGACCCCCTACTTCTTCTCTTGCAGTAACAGCAGCAGAATGGTAGAAAAGGGGGCAGAGAGTGCTAAGAATTGCTCAGCTAAAAAAATTTTTTTAATTAACCAATTCTTATTAAGCACACACTAGGTGCAAGGAAGGCCCTGTGGAGGTGTTTGACAGTAGCACAAAGATGTACCAGATGGAGTCTTCAGTCTCAAGTTTATATTCTTTACAGACAGACAAGTTGATTCTATATAAAAGAAGGTGATATCAAAGGGAGGGAGAAGAGATTCCTGAAAGGCTTCTTGTAGAAAGATGGTGTCAATCTAGACTCTGAAGAATGGGCAAGATGTAGAGGTGAAAGGGAAGAGGGAACCACAAGGGCAAAAGCATTAAGGAGAGAGTATATAAAGAATGTTTGGAAGAGAATGAGTCAACACGTTCAGCTAGAGAAAAAACTTCACGGAAAGGAGTAGTGGACAATAGCACTTGAAAGGTAGGCTGGTCTCAAGTTGTGAAAAATCTTGAACTTAAGCCTGGGGAGTTTGGACTTCTCTCTATGGTCATGTACAACTGAAGTTTTGCAGATCTGATGTGAGGAATGAGGGGAAGAGACAAGCCACTGGTTCCTAACACTGTGGAGATGAAAGAGTGAGATGTGCATCACCATGGGGATAGGAGACTTATTTTTCATCCTTGAGTAAATCACACAGCTTTCAGATCATCAATAAACTTTAACGATTCGTGGCCAAAATAAACAAGTAGTGTAAATTCAGCTCTACAGGAGCTGAATTGTAACAATCTTGATATCCTTTCTATAAATGAAACCAGAAAAAAAAAGGAAGTTATAGCTAAACAAAAGGATACCTCACAGATATTCCTTGGAAAGGCACAGGTATTTCTATGATCCAATTTGTCTCCTGTTCTTACTTTCTGTCTAACCTTTGGGCATTTGTGTATAGATATTTGAGGTTATGCATTTTACCAGTGACTTTTCCTGGATCTGGCTAATGAACTACTAGTTGTCTTATTTCTTTGTAATTATTCTCTAAGCTACGACAACCTACGACGACAATGACAACGACGATGATAATCTCTAACACACTCACTATGTGCCAGAAACTGTGTTAATCACCTTAAAATTGTTCTTTGATGCTCACAACAACTCTAGGAGGTAAGTGCCATTATTATCTCTATTTTACAGATAAAGAAACTGAGGCAGGCATAGGTTAACTATCTTGCCCAGGATCACAGAGCTAGTGAGCGTCTTGAGCCTGAATTTGAATTCACATCTTCCTGACCCCAGACCTAGAACTCTTTCCACTGTGCTATAGAGTTTTCTCTTTTGTAGGCAGTTTCCTTTTTCCTCAGTTGGTGGAACTCCCCACTACTGCAAACATTCAGAGAACCATGACAATATGCACAGAACATATATTCTGACTTAGATATTTCACTGTGAAACACTTTGGGAATATAATAAATAAAATTTTTTAAAGTATTATTTCATTTTTTGGGATTGCCAGCACCTAGTACGATGCCTGGTACATACCAATGATTTAAGTGCTGATTGATTGACCAATATATACAAAAATATCCATAACTGAATTATGACTTATTCCTAGTTGTCGTTTGGATTGATTGTTCCAGATCAGTAGCTTCATTGATGTAAGGAGGTTCCAGTAAGGAAATTCTCACTATGAACATAAATCAGCACCTTCTTTAAATTTATAGTCTTAAAGAGTCGCCTAGTGCACTGGAAAATTAAGTAACTTATCCAGGGTCATGTAGGCAAGAATATTTCCTAAGTGAGACTTGAAGCCAAGTCTTCCTGACTCCAAGGCCACCTCTCTTTTCTATTCCTCTGTGTTACCTGAGGAAAATCATTTACCCTGTTAACTAACTCTGGGAGATTCAGTTTCCTAAAATATAAAATGAGATGACTGGACTACACATGATTTTCAAGGTCTCTTCCAGCTCCAAACCTAACAGTCTGTGAAATTATAGTTTATTAATGTGATGAAATAGTATGGGATCATGAAAAATAAGTGGAAAACAGATATTGTAACACGATACAGAACAAAGTTAATAGAAGCAGAAAAAATACATACACACACATGCACTCGCACACACACACTAGCAGTTATAAAAAAATGAAAAAAAGAAAGAAAATGGGATAAAAGTAGCAGAACTTTGAGAGGGTCTTAAAAGGGGCACAGAACAAAAAGCGTTTTGTTTGCTGTGTTCTTTGGTTTGGTTTTGTATAGTCAAACGTTAACATTTATTTTTATTGTTAATTGTTAAGTATGTAACAAAAATGATTATCCTTTTAAAAGGGAAAAATATGTTGGAATACACAAGATAATATTCACAGGAACTTGGCTACAACATTATGATACAAATTAATGGAAATTTCAATTAACAGAACTTGATATGTAATCTGAATTTAAAAAACGATTCTGCAAAACCATTCTCTTTGCATTACCATTGGATCAAACTAATATTTTGGCACTTTTCTTTGAAGAACTTAAAACTACAATTGGCTATCAATGGGTATTAGGGTACATGAAAGACTTCACATATCCAGAGGTAAGGTAACTCCCCATCTCCCAAAAGTGTCATGATGATAGATAGGAGAAGGAACAACAACCCTGGGAACAATATCCTTTGTGCAATTAAAATGAGCTGTCTGTGGTTACCAGGGAGCATAAGAAAATATCAGTTATCTTATTACAGGCAGGTAGCAGATGAGATGTATTTGCAGTACTTAGTATCTTGATTTTTCATTAAGATTATGCTTCATTTCTGGGGCTTAAAGACTAGTTGGGCACATTATGACGGAAATAAAAGCTTAGATAGAGAACAATTCTTAATACAAATTCTGCTAGTTACAAAAATTTCATTAGTGAATAAATGATGACACAACTTTGACTGAAGCCTTTAGAGCTAAAAGGCTCCTTAGAAACATCTCACCAGCTCCTTCATCTTACAAATGAAAAAATTTAGACAAAAAAGTCAAGAATCTTATAAATAAGTAGCAAATAAGTAGCAGAACTTCAGGAGAGATATCTATTGTACTATGCTGACTGATACAAAAGCTTCCTTTTTCTTCCTTATAAATTTCACTATTGTATAATAATGACACATTCCTAATGTTCCAGCTGGAACAGTAACATACTTCATGATTCACATTAAGCTAATTTAGGCTTTATTTTTACTTTAGTAATTGCAATCTTTTGTGATATAATAACTGAACACATTGTGGGGCAAATTTGTGAGATTAGAATTCTAGAGTCTATGTATCAGATATTTCAGAAATTCTAATGTGATATGCTAATGGGACTCAACATAACTGATAGCATGTAGCCCACAGTCCTCGAACCCAGTCATACCTACTGCTCGCCGAGGAGATCGGAGCTGGTATCCATTGGTTTCACACCAACTCACAGGGAAGATATTCATGGATTCCACACTTACAATGCACTCGGGTACTGGCTTTTTAGAGCCTAATAAAAATGTTTTAAAGTTAGCTTGTTAGTATACTTTTAAATTCCACTTCTTAGTGCTATTCTGCATCAATGATAACATCAACAGAATATAAGTCCCTTGAGGGCAGACTGTGTCATTTTATATATTCCCCATTTTCCACATCCATAGAATAAAGCATGCACCAAGTACCTGAGCATTCTAGTATCAGAGTCCAATGTGGACCAAGGATTGGTCACAGATGAGAAAATGTGCAGAAAATCTATATAACAATAATTAGATTAGTAGCTAACATTTACGTAATGCTTCAAGGTACACAAAAACACATTACATACATCACCTCACTTTATCATCACAGAACACTGTGAGGGAGATATTACTGTTATCTCCGTTTTACATATGAGGAAACTGAAGCTAGAGGTTAAGAAACTAGAAAGTGTCTGAGACAGGAGAGGAGCTCAATTCCTCCTCACTTCAGGCCTGGCATTCTCTCCACTGCACCAACCATTCAAAAGATCAGCACAGAGAGCACCAGAAAGAAGAATATAAGCGGGCAACCAAAATGCAAAACCAACCAACCCACTCTAAAACACCATCAGTTATCCCTATAGAGGGGGGACCCCTGGCAAAAGCCAAAAAAACTCCTCCATTAGAAACTCTAACTCAATTCATTGTTAATTGTATTGAAGCAGAGTATAATGCAAACCATTTAAACAGTATTAAATATTTAAACAGAAATTCTAGGCAGTTCTAACATTTATCCAGAGTACTACCATGAAACACATTTCCAAAGCCTACCTAAGTCTCTGGCATTCTGGACCTCTCTCCCACCTCACTTCTGCCTCCTGGCTTCCCTGGCCTACTGCACGGATTAGGGAAAGCCCAACCTTCTGCTGACATCCTGACTGTCCATAGCGGTTTGCATGCTGTCTTCCCCAGCAGAATGTGAGCTCCTTAAGGACAGGGACCATCTTTTTCCTTTCTTTATGTCCCCAGAGCTTACGTGCCTGGCACACAGCAGGCACTCGATAAAGGCTTGCTGACTTATCGACTTGGCAGAAAGGAAGGAAAGGTGAATGTGACAAAAACCACTGTAATCTCTATACCGAGCCCATTATTTCCCACCTAGGAAACTCTTGGCAGCGGGCATTCTAGTACTGTAAGAGTAAGTGCACAAACGTACCATACCTTCTTTCCATCCCTTTCCATCTCAAAAGCAACAAAAGCTTACTAGTTAAGACAAACTAAACCTGTATCTAGGGTGAACGCAGGCCCCCCGGTCACTCTTACGTAACTTTCTCACCCCAGAGGGCTGTTATCTGGTGTGCACAATTTCCCTTTCAAATGACAGGGAATTTTGTATTGAAACACATTATAGTTCCCAAACATCTGGAAGACAAAGACTGCCAACTCAAAGTTTGGCTTTAAAGTCTCCATTCCACAATCAGCCGGTATGTGAATCTGAACAACTCCCTTTATCTTCTTCTTAATTATTTGATTTATCTGGTACACAAAGATGAACTTGCTATATATTTTTTTTGATCGAGAAAAAAAGAGAGCCTGCTACAGCAAAATTCAAAAGCTCTCTGGTATGGTACCCACCCTCCAACTGGAGCCACAGGTATGAACCTTTCACTGCAGTAATAGTAGCAACACACACTTCTTCAGGGTCAGTAGGATTCACTGCCTCAAGCTTCATGTTCTCCTTAAAGCCATGGTCTAAAATTGGCTAAAAGAAAATATGAATCAGTGAGATAAAATGCACTTACCTCATTTTTCTAAGTGTTATCTCCTAATCACTAGATTGCTAAGAATATACAACAATTTAATTAAAAATAAGGCAATGTCATATCCCCCATAAGACTGTGAGCTCTTTAAGGGCAGAGACTGTTTTTTACATCCTCCATGCTTAGCACAGTGCCTAGCACACAGCAGGCATTTAATAAGTGCTTACTGACTGATTAAAAAAAAAAGGGAAAGCTAAAAACGGTTATTGTATCTGTTCCTTCGGCACACCCTACCGTAAGGTTTATCTCCTCTACTTCTACCTATATTTTAAAAGTCATTCAGGAACCCAGTTCCATAGTTTGATGTGTATATATACACATGAAAAGATGTACATTTCACATGGCAGTTTTCTCCTAGTCTATCACTTTTCCATCTTGAACTTAAACTTCTCTCCGAAATCAATGAGACCTCAATTTGTGATGTTACAAAGGTGATTATATAAAAATAAATCATTTAAACTCAAGAGCAAATTTTTTTCTAACCCAGTATAATTGCCGAAATGTGTAACATGGTCAGAGTCCGAGCAGATACAATTCACTCTGGAGTAACTTTAACAGAGAATGGGATGAAAACTGACATAAGAACAACAGCTGTACAGAAAAATGCTTACCAAAGGAAAGCAGCTTTGTGGGGCAGCTTCAGCACCACAGTGTTTGAGGTAGTCTGCCCAGTCAAAATCCTGATTTGGATAGCCTGAAAAAACCAACAAATATAAATATAAATATGTATGTACACACATACATGCACACACACTCTTAAACATATCTTAGTACTTCAGCATCCCTCAAGCTATAGTCAGTCTTCTTTCACCAAACTCAGCTCTCATTCTCCAAAAGTCACACACGCACGCGCGTGCGCGCACACACACACACACACACACACACACACACACTTCTTCAATCTATGATTAAAAAGCCTTCAAGGCTATGGATGACTACAGAGATGCCTACCTTCACAGTTTCAAATTTTAATTCACATTGGGTAGTATGTACAACAAGATATACATATGGCTCTGTATGCAAGTCTACATATTTCTAGAGGATTCTGAACTGGAAATATAATTAATTGTGTATATTTGGAGATTTTTGTTTTATTTTATTTTAGAGAAAAAAACTAACAAATTTAAAATGTTATCAAGAAACCTGGCCTTGAACCCTGGCTCTGAGGTCTATTAGTTTTATAAGTGTAGACAAGTCACATGGCCTTTCAAAGCCTTGGTTTTCTCATCTGTAAAATGAGGATAATAACCCTTATACTACAGACCTCATGGGACAGCTCCGAATAAGGCACTTTTAAGCTTTAAGACTCCAGCAGCACTTTTCACGGAGGCAAAGAGCTAGAAACAAAGTTGCGGCCCCTAGGTCAGGACAGCTCTACTTTATGGTACAAGAACGTCTGGGAGCATTATTACTTTTCTGTGAGAAACCATAGATGTAAGAGTTCAAAGAAGCATGAGAAGGAAGTCTGAACAGGAAAACCAGAAAAACATACGGAGAACACCATAAAACAAAACGGAAGACTGGACGATTAGAATGAATGAGAAGCTTGGTCCTGAATAAGAAGGTAAGAAATGCCTCTGTCCCCTCCCCCTCAGGGCCTAAGGTCACGGGCCAGAGTACTGCACACATTGTCAGAAAGCTGGCAGGCTGCCAGGTTTTGTTGGACTGCTTTTTTGAATTTTTCTCATCTAGATTGTTAGGTTGGAGGGAAAGATATATTCGGAAATGAATATTATATGTGTTCATTTCTGAAAATATATTTCATTTATTTCTACATTTCATTTATTTATATAGTTATATTTACTTCTGAATACTCACACAGAGCACACACTCCGTTATTTCAATATTATTAAAATGAAAATCTCTATATAAAATGAACATTTTTCCAGGATTTATACTTACCATGAAATTATAGTACAGGCAATAATTTTAAATTTATCATAATGGAACGGCCAGTCCAAAAGTATGTCCTAATGATCATGCATTACTTTAAAGGTGAGATAACAGTAAGTATTTAGCAAGCCCCAAGTGCTGCTTTTACAAAACATCTTCCTTGATGATGCTGCCTCTTAGCTTGACTGTTTGACCATCTACTTGGTACTAAGATCATAAATAGAAACCAAATATAAGAGTGGCTCCTTTCCCACTCACCAATCCTTCCTCCCTGAGATAAGAGGCACTGTCACATTCTATGAAGAAAATCTTGCCTTCTAATTGTGGGTGTGACCCAAAGCTCAGGCTCTCTTTTCTCCTCTCTCCAAAATCTCCCTTTTGAATACCTCATCCATTCCTATAGGTTCAATCATCATTTCTAAAAGACGAATTCCAAGTCTATATACTCAAGCCCTCCTAAACAACAACACCACACCACCAAAGGCCCACTGGACATTTCCATGGCACCTCAAACTCATCAGGGCCTAAACAGAACTTATTAACTTTTCCCACAAACCTTCCTTATTTATTTCTACTGAGTAAGCTGCCATCCTTCCAGTCTCTTTTGTAACCTAGAAATCTCCCTGAACTCTGGAGTCTCACGCTCTCCCATGATGTATCCACATCCAACATTTGTGGCCAAATCTTGTAGATTCTACCTCCAGGACATCTCTTCCATCTTTCCCCTTCTCTCCATTCCCCCTGCCAACACTCACAGGCCCTCATCACTTCTTGCATGGACTACTGAACCAGACTCATCAGTGGTCTCTCTGCCTTTAATCATTCCCCTCTCAATCATCCATACAGCTTCCAAACTGTCATTAAAGTACTGGTCTTGAGAAGCTCCAAAGGTGACCTAGTGTCATTACGGACAAATATAAATTTCTGTTCATATTTAAAGACCCTCACAAATTTGTTTCCAGGTCACCTTTCTGGAATCAGTACAAATTACTCTCCTTTATAATCTCTTCAAGTCCTGCCAAACTAGGATGTTTGTTGTTCCCCATCTATGTTATTTTGCTCCCATTTTTGTTTCTTGCCAAGTTACACTGCATTTCTGAAATATAACATTCCCTTCTAACATGAAGCCTTTTCTGATTTCCCCAAGCTGCTATCACCTTCCGTCAAAAAATTACCTTATATGTATTTGCTTGATATACATTTGTTATTTTACCTATATGTGTATGTTCTGGTTTCCCCAGCAGAATGTAAACTTCTGCCCTTGTCTCCCCAGTCTGGCACAAAGGAGCTTAATACACAGTTGCTGAGTGATAAACGATGTTCAATGAATTAAGAACAGCAGAAAATGAACCTTCCAATTCCACTTTATGGCCTTTTTAACAAACTGGGTACCAATGACTATCCAATGTGCTACTTTTCTTCAACTTCCTAATATTTCCTTATTGCATTTTTAAAAAATTTATCAAAGATAGCAGAAAACAAGTCGTGGGAAGAGGGAAATAAGGAACCTGAAAAAATACTCCATGACAATAAATCTTGATCCAAGAATACGATCAAAGTTCACTAGGTTCAACTAGAAAGATACGTACCAGGAGGGGGGCTGAGATGCAAACCATTCTTCAGACTCCAATGTACAGGGAAAATACCAGCACTATTAACATGACACACAAAAGATCGTCTTGTGGGATTCTCTGGTCGCAAATCATCAATTTCCACCAAAAAATATTTCTCGTTGAACACCTGTAAGTTTAATCCACAGATATTAAGTTCAACAAACATTAAATGGTTTCTACATGTGACTTCCAATGACAAGTATCTTAAACAATTATGGCTAATGTCATGTTTACCAACCATAAAGACACAGGAACACAGTCTCAACATTACTGGAATCCTCAGACATTGAAAGGACACTTCCACTAAAGACACTAATTGGGTTTTACCTGACCAAACTCTTTTCTAGACTAAGAAGCTTAAAAAAATCTTGTGAGCCTCAAAATTGTCCCAGCAACTCAATTCAGCAAACATTTATTAAGTACATCAACATGAACAGAGTAAAAGAGTCTCAGGCAGGATGTGAGTGCAGGTTTTCTGACTCCAAATCCACTTTTGTTCTTTCCCCTGTGAAGTCACACAAAGCTCTCCCCCTCTTTCATATTCTCCAGGCCAAGTGGAAGCAACAATCTCACTTTCTGCTTAGTCTCTTTTTATAGTCTGCACATTTTCTCCTATAGGACACACTCTTGTTTAATCCATAAGTAGCAACTCCTGCAAAAGCTTTCATGCAAACAGAAGCTGCCCTCAGCTGTCATGTGACAAGATCTTCAAAGTTTAATTTTTGGTCATTTTTTGGCCTTCTCTCTTCCTCTGTGCTACAACTTCAGATGCCTCCTCCTCTTTCTGACCATCTCAGTGCTTCTGGACCGATACATCTGGCTACCCTGTAGAATGGGACTGAGTGGGGCAAGGGCGACTAAGTGTCATTACACTATAAAATCTGTCTGAGTTTGCTGACTTCAAGAATTTTGCACTCCACCTGCATTAAACACTAAACTTAACACATCAGTCCTGACACAATTAAATAAAATTAGTCATACTTTCTTCCCTACACCTGGGGTAAACCTCTGACAAGGGTCCTAAAACCTGACAAGGAAAAGGGCACTTCCCTGACTTGTGACATTCCCTAGAATAAAGCACTTTGAATGACCTGCTACCAATCTCTCAAGCCACCACCTTTGACATGAAGAGAGGTAAAAACATAAAGTTCTTTTTTACCTTCACAACTGTAGCAGGAGAAATGGCAAAGGGGGCCAAGGGGTCCAGGGCTTCCAATTTCATGCTTACAGAGAACGTGTGCTGACCAATTACCGGTTTATCCTGAAATGAAATCACCATGTTGAAATAATTACCACAGATGCTAAAACGTCCTGCCTTGGTTTTTAAGTGTCTGATGGCTTCTGTATTAATTTTGGGACTATCCCAGGTACATGTAAATAATTATGCCACTTAATTCAATCTTCTACACAAATTAGTTCAGCTAATCCACTGTTCTTCTTTCCTGGTGAACAATTCAAAAGATTAAGCCCAAGAAGTCAGTATTTTGCATATTCATGCAATATGTTACATAAATTAAGAAGGAAAATTTGGAGGAGGGGAAGAGAAGATGTGGAATAATGAGGCATATATTTAATATCCACCTTAACCTATGGCTACTTAGCTAAGGATATAGTTATAAAAAAGGCTAAAAGATAAAATTAAACTACTTACGATGTTTTAAAGTCATACAGATAGATAATGAAAATCAAACCACAAAGGAAGAAATAATAGCATCGTCTTTCAAAACTTCTTTTCCACTGATATATACCTCCCACAATCACTTGATATTTAATGTTTTGTCAACAGGGCAACATCTTTGAAGTTTGTTTGTTTGGTTTTTTACCTTAAATAAGTCAGAGGGTATCAGTGATTCTTCCTCTTCCTCTTTAATTCTGGTTAAGATGTCCCGCCACTCTGACTCACTTTTCAAATGTCTGATAGCTTTGGTTAAAAATAAAGTAGAAGTGTATTGAATGACACGGGAAAAGTTGTTCAAATGTCACATATGAAGAATTAATTTCCACTAAAGGAATCCCTAAAACTGAAACCTACTCCCAAAAATGCACTTATGGAACTTATCACTAATTTTTAATACTTTGGCTAACAATCCTACTATTGGCTGAGGAGTTAAGGCTAAGTATAGAATTTAAAATAAGCAGACAAATGTACCTGGACAATGAGTATATCACTGCAGGAACAAAACGAGGCCTAATACAGTGTAATTTTAAACATCACAGTAACTGAAATTCTGGTTAAAAATATGGGTTTTGACAAGACTTGCCACTTCATGAATCCCACTTATTTGAACCCCTCACTCATATGTCTTACTGCAGTCTGGTGGTCTTAAATTGGTACTACAAATTACAAATGGCAAGAGACTTAGAAATAATAAAACTGGAAGAAAATTTAAGATACAAAATCATAAACTTTACATTTTTACAGCCCTATAAACTTTAATGATATCTTTACTACATGTACTGAAGGGAGCTTTCACAACACACAGGAACATGATAAATGACTAGTCTCTTTAATGTAATCTCTCCACAGAAAATGTCTTCTTAAAAGTTGTTCTCCACCTGTTGGAGGCTGAAGCTCATATCCCTGCTGAGATGCCCAACCAACTTGATGAAGGAATGGATCCAGGTAAAACAACCACTGTTCAAACTGATCAGAATTCTCCAGACCTTCATAGTGCAACTTCAATCTTCCCCCAATGTTATCTGCTACATTAACAATCCAAGTGCTTAAGGAATCCTGGAAATTTTGACATTCCAGTCTGGACCCTGGTGCAATGAGATCCAAAGGATTCTTCCCTTTATGAAGCTACAGGTAAAAAGGGAACACAAAGAAATAAGAGAGCAAGCAGCAACAAAATAAACGCAGAAATCTGCGTTAACAATTTTAAATATCTAGTATAAACGAAGTCTTTAAACAACGTCAAAACAAGTTTTAAAATTGTTTGTATTCATGTAGTAACAAAAGACTCAGAATAAGACATCTAGTGTTTAAGTAGAGACTCTATGGAGAATCTGTGAAAAGACTTGGACAACAACTCAGAAAACAAGAAGGCACAGCTGTTCTGCAATCTATACTGGGGGAGGCAGTACCCACACAAAGAGAGGAGATAAAAGATTTAAGTAAAGCTTAAATATTACTGATTAGAACCCAAAATGTTCTTTTATACTTGTGTGGCTACATACAAGGTGACTTTATGCTAGTATGGATGACTAATCAAACTAAAAACCAAATTAACAAAATTCCAAGAGAACTCTGCATGTTCTATTACTTGATTTCATTCAGGAAGGCAATTACACAACTGAAAAAGGAAGCTGCCCTGTCTCAGTTATTCGTTATGAGGACAAGGAAGTTTGTTATAAGGACAGGAGATTCCTTTCAAAATTTATGATTTAATCTCTTCTTATTTTCTCAGTATTTTTCTCAGTACTACCATTTCCACTTAAGACTACTTATCCAGATAAAGTGTTTGTTACCAATGTAAGAAATTACAAAGGAAAAACCAATGCTTTAAAGCAAAATGTTCTGAAAATGGCAATAAAGTAAGCCATACAACCCAGAAGGATGGCCTGGAACTAAGTCAAGCATATCCTCTTTCCTGTAAAAAGAACTGTTGTCAAAGACAATGAAAAGGGCGGTGGGGGGGGGGGGGGGGGGGGGGGATAATGCGGAGATTACACTTTGAACATGAAAAATAACCCAGCGACACCTAGCTCCACAAGTGTCCCTGTAATTTCACTGGTATAAAGAAATCCTAGTCAAGGAAACTCCCCCTTTCAATGCAGGTTAGTACCTTCTATGGAACTGTTAGTCTTATAACTGCCGAGGATATTGAGAGGTAGGCCCACACCCAGTGCTAACGTCTACCTACTGTGCATCGGAGGCCCTGACATCAGGATCACTCCGCTACATATTTTTTATGAGATTGGATAAATCACTTTCTTCTCTGGGTCTCAGTTTCCTCCTTGGTAAAATGAAGGGCACAAACCAGATGGTTGTTTTGCCAAGTCTAAAAGCACCCAGAGAGGCAACTTAGCATAGCTGATAGAGAAACTTCCTGAAAGTCAGAAAGAGCTAGGTTCAAGTCTCTCTTCTGATTCATGCTGTCTGTGACCCCCAAGCAACTCTCCAAGACGCTAAACTGCAGAGCAGGTGTCAGCCAACCTGCAACGGTATTGGGAGCATCCTTATCCAAAGTCCTTTATGCCAATGAAATCACAGGTTCAGTCACTCTATGTCCCCACCAAAAAAACTGGGGAATACCCAGAAAGTTAAATGAGTGTCTTTATACACAAATTTTAACAGAAATATCACCATAGTTTAAAATAAGTTTTTCCACATTGCTTCCAACACTCACGCCCTCTAGCAGGTTAGAAGGAGCACTACATGCTCCCTTCAGAGTCTCCCGTAAGAACTCACTGCAGTCAGCAATCTTGTCCTTGATACCTACATGGGAAAATAAATGAATAATTATTCCTTTTCTCAGAAATAAACCACCTATACACTTAACTTCTTTAAGTTCTTAAATAATATTTCAAAGAGTATTATTTCATTTAAAGATCTACTAAGAGATCTGAAGATTCCCCATCCCTGCATTAGGGCATCCATTTTTCCTTGTAGACCTCAGCAAAGACTGAATTTAATTCTTCATGTGGATACACGGTAATAATATTTATCAGTTTAACGAAGACTGCATACACTCATGAAGTGCAGGGTTGGTCAATTCTCACCTTACAGCCAAACAACCTAAGGAATCAACCAATCAACATAGAAGTGCCTACTGTATGTCAGGCACTGCGGTCATACAGAAAGAGGCGAAAGGCCCCATCCTCGAGGAGCTCATGATGTATTTAGGGGAAAGAGCAAACAAACGAATGAACAAACAAATACACACACACACACACACACACGCATACATGTGTGTAAGTACATAAAAAGCTACACACAGGATAAGGAGAAAGCTACTAGAATTAAGAGGAGTTGGAAAAGGCTTCCGGAAAAAGATGGGATTTTAGTTGGGAAGTCAGGAAAAGCACAAGGGAGAGCTGAGAGAGGAGAGAGTTCCAGGCAAGGAGGATGGCCAGAGAAAGGCCCAGAGCCAACACATGGAGGGTCTTGTGGAACAGCAAGGATGACAGTGTTGCTGGATCAAAGACAATGTGGTAGGAAATAAGGCATAAGAAAACAAAAAAGATAAGATTATGCTAAGTTATGAAGGGTTTTGAATGCCAAATAAAGCAATTTGTATTCAATCCCGGAGGCAAAAGGGAGTCAGTAGAGTTTATTGAGTGAGCAATTGACAGGGTAGAACCTGTGCCTTAGGTAAATTTGGTGGCTGAATGGATACCACCAGCAGGCTACAGAAATAATCAAAGCATGAGGTGAAGAGGGCCTGCACTGGAGCAGTGGCAGTGTCGGGGGAGGGGGGGGGAAGGGGCCATAGTTGAGAAATGTTGCAGAGATTCTGACAAACGACTGGATGGGGTGGGGGGGGGATGAGGACTGTGAGGTATCAAGGATAACTCCATAGTGAGCCTGAGGGAAGTGGAATAGTGTTGCCCTCTGCAGTAACAGGGAAGGTGAATGGGGGAAAGGCAGTGAGCTCTGTCTGGATATGCTGAATTTAAGATGTCTACTGGACACCCAGTTTGAAATGTCTGAAATGTAGCTGGAGATGTGAGACAGATACATAGATTTAAGAATCGTCAGCATATAGAATAAATGATGAGCAGGAGGCTTTCAGAAAAACCTGGACCTAACATGAAATGATACAAAGTGAAGTGAGCCAAACCAGGAGACCACTGTACAGCAATATTATATAATGATCAATTATGAATGACTCAGCTATTGTCGGGAATACAAAAATGCAAAACAATTCTGAAGCACTTATGATTTAAAAAAGCTATCTACCTTCAGAGGAAGAACTGAAAGAATCTGAATGTAGATCGAAACAGATTTTTTTTAGACTTATTTTTCTTGGGATTTTTTTGGCCTGTATTTTCTTTTACATATGTGGAAATATGGTTTACATGTCTGCACATATGTAAACCTTATCAATTTGCTTGCCTTTTCCATTGAAGGCTGAGGGATGTGTGGGTGGGAGAAAATTTAGAGTTTAAAATTGCTTGTTTTTTTTAAAAAATATATATCTCATTTATTTATTTTTCAGTTTTCAACATTCACTTCCACAAGAATTTGAATTCAAAATTTTCTCCCCATTTCTTCCCACCCCACACCCCAGGAGAGTATGCACCCCATCCACCCCTTCCTCCAGTCTGTCCTCCCTTCTATCACCCTCCCTGCTTTTTTTATCCTCTCCCTTCTATCTTCCTGTGGGGAAAAATAGATTTCTATACCCCACTGCCTGTACATTTTATTTCTCAGATGCATGCAAAAAGTTAAAAATTGTTTTTACGTGTCATTAAAAACAATAGTAAAATGGTTTTTTAAAAAGTGGAATATCTGAAGAGGGATGCAAAGTTTTGAAACTTTGGAACTCCCACTATGGTGAGCTCGATCATACTAAGAGAAATATAGAAGAACTGCCTAGCAGCACTTACAGTACAGCTGAGGCTGTGTAACATCAACTTGAAGTGGACTCAGCAATAGCAAAGGTAGCAAATGGTGAGAGTGAGCTAAAGCTGAGGATTGACAGGGCACAAACGGAAATATAAGGGGGCCAGGGATATAAGAGAGCTGTGTAGATTTAAATTAATCCTCAAAGGGATTAAGGTGGGGCAAAAAAAGGAGAAAGTGGCTAGCGCCTGGGAGATGGCCTAGGAGGTAACTGAGAGGTCAAAAGAAAGAAGTAACTCAAGAGATTTTAAAGTAAGACATGTTAGAACTTGGTGACCATCAGGATGCAAGAGATGAAATAGGGAAGACTAAATCCCCTGGAATACATCAGGAACTGTATTATTGAGCAGACTGAGTCAAAAGACAATGGCCTACATTTTAGAGTAGAACTCTGTAATTCATCTTGCCTTTACATTTCTAATTTCAATCTTGTATGCTTTCATTTCTTCCTCCAAGTGAAGTAGTGCTCTCACATAGATTTGCAAACAATACCAGATCTAAAGCTGAAAGAGATATTAGAAGGCATCTATCCCAACCCCCTCACTTTACAGATAAGGAAATTGAAGGGGTAGTGGGCACACATAAACATCATCATCTCTGCCAATAATACCCCAAGATCAGGAAGTACAGAAAGAAGCCTTTGGGAAACCTAAATAAGATATATCACAAAGCTTATATGCTAAACACGAATTTTACTTGTATTTTCTTTTTTAAGAGAACAGTTTGAGGTCCTCACTCAAAACCTCCAAATAATCTTATTACACAGTTTTCCCAAGATAATATTTGGTTTAGAAAACACAAAAGCAGCAAATTAGAATAGAAGCAGCAAATCATAAGGAAAGAAGGAACTGAGCTCTCATCGCCATGAAGGCTACAGGAAGCACAAAGCAAAAGTCCCAAAGCAGCGCCATGGAGCCATCAGTGTAGGGGCCAATAGGCTAACATGCCCCAAAGGCACTCATTACATTACTGAAGAATACAATCTATGTTCAAAATTATGACTTTAAGAAAATGTCAAACTGCATCCAACACCCCCTACACTGAATAAAGCATGGAAGAAGATGATACATTTTAGAAATATTTCAGTCAAAATAGTTTTTAAAAAGAAAATGTTGTGGTCTTTTAACATTCATTTGCTTGGAAAACTCTTAACCAGACTTGAGGTTCTAGTGGTCCTGGAGAGCTACAGTTTTTGCCGTAATACTCTTCATCCTACAGGAAACGTTCTCTACCTTCAGGTGCTTTGAGAAGCTTCTTATTCTGCTCACACCAGCCAATGGGGTGCAAATCAGCCGTCCTGATATCACACCAGAAATCTGCTTTTCGGTCCTCTCCATAGCCATCGTAACGCAACAAGAGTAACTGCCCACATGTGGTGATGATGGTAGCAACCCAGTAAGTTTCACGGTCAGATTTTACAGCAACCTCCAGTTTCATGCCAGGGGCAAATCCATTCTGCAGACTTGTGTCCACCTGAATAACAAAACTCCATAACCACCAGACCACTGACGGTATATAAAATATTCTTATGGACAATATTTCTTTTTCAAAAAAAGTCTTTATATGTACAAACCCTTAGTAAAATTTTCTTTAAAACAGAACAAAAACAAAAATTCTAATATTATGTAAGTAGACCAAACCAAGAATGGCAATGCTTTCAGAAAAATGAAATAAAATGCTTTACCCACATAAGAATATGATTACAGTACTCTTGTTTCTACTGAGGATGAAAACCACTAAATGTTTACAGAGCTTATGAGCTTCTAGAAGTGTCCTGTATTATTCAACATGTGATGGATTTGTGCCTCAGGCTTACAGAAGTTAAGTCATTTGCCCAGGGATTACTCAGCTAGTAAGCAGAGGAAGAACATAAATCCCTAATTCCCTGATACCAAGAGTCCATGATGCTCTCCACTACACCATGCTACTTCTACCTCCTCATATTTAGATAAAAAGATAAAATTAAGAACTGAAGCATAAATTCCCTACGTAAGATTTTCAGAAGCAAAAAGAAATTTAGGAGTTCTCTTTAAATCACTGAAAAGAAATTTCTGAAAGTCCAGTGTGGGCTAATGATAAAAGTTTAAAAAGCAAAACCAAAATTATCTACTGATGAATTCCTAAAGACAGGTAATATGTATTCCATATGATTTGTACTGTACTTCTTTAAGTCAGGTACAGGGAAGTATATCCTCTTCATACACCTGGATTGTTAAGTTCAAAGTCAATTATGGAAAAGCAAAGCTCTCTATGACCAATTTATCTTTCCGGAAGGAAATGTAAAGATTCGGTAATAAATTGTACTAAATAATGAAATCAGTAAGGTAATTTGAACAAAACTGTAAGATTCTGACTTCGTTAGCACGTTTTCTCATTGGTTTTGAATTTAAGACTCTTCCAAAAAGCAAGTGTTAGCTAGATAACCAGGTGAATACAGATCAAATTCTAACAGCTAGACAAACTGTTACAAATTTTTTATATTGTTCAATAAATTTTTAAAATTCATGCCATAATTTGACTTCATCAAATATTGCTAGAAATGAATCATTAGCTGAGAAAAATCTTTCTGTCATATAGATATTTCTCATTTTATAATGCATTTGAATATTTATTCTATGTAAGCATACATGAAAAATTAAGACTACATTAAAAGCTTTTTATTTGCTTCTTTTTTCATGAGCCCAACCAGTTACAACCAGTACAAATCCAAATAGCCACTAGGGGGCTCTACTGTTTTATTAACTGATAAGACAAAAACATAAAAGATAATTAAAATCGTATCTGCACTTGAAATATACAATTTTAATCAGAAAATTCCAAAATGGATATGCATGAACCAGCTATAAAAAATCCAAAGAAGGGCAATTCTGCATGTAAATATATTTTTAAAAAAAGATTTCAGTCTGTAAAAACAAAGACTAAAAGATATAATAAAAATTTATAAAGACATGGTACAGACAATAGTCACTGCCTTTGTTCACCATTAGCCCCATCCCATAAGAGAATGTGTTTATTTTTTAAATAGAACTTTTAAGAAGATATTCAGGATGAACAGCCTGATAAAAGATCTATAGAAGGGGTTCTTAGCCTTTTTGTGTCATGCATCCACCTATCTGGTAAATGAGGTCTAACAAGTCCCTCTTAGCATGTTTTAAAATGCATAAATTAAAATGGGATTATAAAGCAATTATAATAAAATAGCTATCATAATACTTTTTAAAACAAGTTTGCAGACCTCAAGTTTAGAACTCTTGAGTTAAATATATTCATGAGTAATTAATCTAAGTTATACAGCTAGATGCCTAAACATCTGAGGCTAATGTCGTGATTCTCTTTTAACGATACATTTAATAGATAAATGGCCATGGGGACTCTTGACAGCTATAATGTTCTTACTCGTAATAACAGCAGATCAATGTCTCCTCTTAGAGGAAGCACAATGAACTCTGACTGTGGGAAACTGGTTGCTGTCCCCAGGGCAGAGTACAAAAAAGACACTTGCTCAAAGTCTCAACAAGGACTCCTGTGAAACAGTTGGAGTAGTGGAAAGATTCACACTCAGAGTCAGAGAACCTTGGTTCAAATCCCAGCTTGGAAGCTCAAAAGCTGAGTGACATCATCAGGCAAGCCAGTATACCCTCCTGGGTTCAATTAACTCTTCTGTAAAATGAGAGAAATGAAGCAGATGACCTCAAAAGCCAGCTCTAACTCCTATGCTCTTGTGGCATGCTATAAGTGTGATCATTTCAAACGAATATACAAGAATGCTACAATTTTGTTCCATTTTATCCGTAGGCTTCCACACATGATGCTGCAGGGATTTAACACACATAAAAGGTTACTGAGTCAACTGACTAACCGGACAAGAATCAGGAGGCAGAATAACAAGTAACGATTATCATAGTCATTTTTAATAAAGTAAGCATCCTTAAGAACTTACCTTGCTCTAACTTTTTTATTTGCTCTAATTCTTCTAAAGACTTATACACGAATCCAAGGGGAAAAGGACATACAGGAAAAGTCAAGAAAATAAAGTGATAACTTACATGCTTAAAAGATCCATGTGGAGCTGCTGTGGATCCTGTATCTTCTAGATATTCATCCCAGTTAAATTCCACTTCCTCCACACCAGACCCAGCATCTAGAATGCAGCAATAAGGTGAAGTTCTCTCTCTTTTTTTTTATTAGTCACCAAGCATCTGCTAAGGAGTATCTGCTATGTGCCAGGCATTGTGCTAAGTACTGGCACTACAAGGAAAAAATGATCCCTGATCTCAAGAATCTCACAGTCTACTGTTGAACACATTTCTACTCGGAGGGAAGGCACTAGTATGAAAGAGGAGTGAGAAAGGCTTCTTGCAAAAGGCAGAACTTTAACTGAGACAGGAAAGAAGCCAGAAAGGAGATGAACAAGGACAGAATTTCAGGCATGGGGGAGAGCCAGTAAAAATGCACAGTCGGTGCTTCAGAAAGCAAGGAGAGCAGTTTCACTGGATAGCAGAGTACATGAAGAGGAGTAAAGTGTAAGAAGACTAGAACGTTAGGAAGGGGTCAGCTTGGAAAGGGCTTTAAAAGTCAAACAAATGATTTGATATTTGATCCTAGAAATAATAGGAAGACATCGAAGTTGATTAAAAAAACAGGTGACAGGGTCAGATGTGCATTTTAAAGAGATCACTGCTGGCCGAGTGAAGGCTAGATTGGAGTGGGGAGAGCCTTGAGTAGGCTATAACAACAGTCCAAGTGTGAGGGATGAAGGCCTGAACCACGGGGGTGATGGCTATCACAGTAGAAAAGGGGCTATATGCAAGAGATGTTATAAAGTAAACAACAGAACTTGGCAATTGGTTAAATGGGGGTAGGGGATGTCACAACTTGGTACCCGTTGTGTGAGTGAGCTGACAATAACACTAGGCCACAAGTCTGGATGAATGGGATGATGGTGACACCCTACATGGAAAGAGGAAAGTCAGGAGGAGGGTCAGATGGAAGGGATGAGAAAGAACCTTTAAACGGAAATAATGAAGTTACTTCATTTCCTATTTGCAATAGTCTCTCTTTAAGTCTTCCCACTTCCATTCTCCCCAGCTCCCTATCCTTTATACTACTGACACAATAATCTTAAATAAATATACAGATGTGTCCCTCATCTACTCCAAAACCTTCAACTGCTCCCTATTGACAATGATTAAAATTCAAGCCTTTCCACAATGTCGCTATCCTGCATTTTTAGCCTTGTTCGTTATTCCTCCCATCACAGACTACTCTCTATCCTGTCTGGACTACTTCCTATCCCCATGAATGCTCCTCACCCCTACCCCCACCACTATGCTTTAACTCTGTCTAATTTCATCAACATGTTCCTAACTCAAGCCTTGGATGCTACCTCCTTCAGGCTCCTCTTCCCTTTGATTGAAAGTGGAGGGGAATACTAAATTCCCAAAGCCCTCTCTTATAGAAGGCAGAAACTGGACTTTCAGATCACTTCATTTTCCATTTGCAGCTATGAATGGTTTCAATAGATACCCCTGGAGTATCTTGTCCTCCCTACCCCCACTTATCAACTTCCTTGTCTGGGTTGCGCTCTCCCGTTAAATTGTAACATCCTTGAGGGAAGCTACAATCTCCCTTTTTCATATTTATATCCCTGTGTTTAGCACAGTTGTTGGAACACAGTAGAAATTTAATATTTATTGAACTGATCACAATATTTCCTATGCATAATGTCTTCCTTCCCCTTCAATTCATGTTAATTTCCAACTTATCTTTTAAATATCAAACAAATAACACTTCCTCTAGGAAGCCTTCCTTGATCTCACTGGTCAGTTATGATGTTCCTCCTCCTCACACCTAAGATGGATTTTGCTCTGTAACTAACACAGTTATAAAATAATGGAATAAATATTACATCTATCTGTACTGGAGTCTTCTTCTTGCCCCAGCTCCATTATGGTTCAAGCTCAGAAGCTCCACTTTTGGCAGTGCCCATTCCAGCACACATATTCAAGAGGCAGAGCCTGAAGGGACCTCATACTCCATACTCCTCATCCTCACAGTCCAATTCTTCTGTTTCATAGATCAGAAAACTGAGAGCCACTGAAGCTGTGACTTTCCTAAGGTTACACAGGTAGTAGGTGAGCAAGATACCGTTTCACTATGGCACCTAGGTGGCACAGTTGAGAAGAATATCAGGCTGGAGTCAGGAAGACTTGGGTTCAAATCCAGCCTCAGACACTTCCTAGCTGAATGACCTTGGACAATTTACTTCACCTTTACTGGCCTCAGTTTACTCTTCAGTAATAATAGCACCCACTTCCCAGGGTTGTTACGAGGGTTAAATGAGATGACAATTGTAAACAATAACTAAAGATGCCTAACACAGTTCCTGGCACACAGGAGCCACCACATAAATGTCAGCTGGCATTGTTACTAGTATTATTGTTATATCATCCAAAGTCATTTCACTGTACCAGGTCATTCCTCTGACCTATTTAAACTGCACTTGACTTGTATTAAGACAGTCTACTGGTAATGATAAACCTACAATTCTTTGAGTTTCACTTTTCAGCACCATTCTGATCAACCACAGTTCGAATCCAGAAAAACTACTGCTGGATTCTACTAAGTGACTGGTCTGATCAAAATGAGACTGAAAAAATCATTTCAGATTTCTTTCACATCCTAATTCTCATTCTGAACTGTAGAATTATAGTATAACATCTCAATTTAGCCAAAGTGGGTATTTTATAGTGCGGCATCTCTGATAACTTTCTAGAAAGAATGCTGGATTTGGGCATCAAAGAAGTCCTGGCTCTGGCACTTTCTACTTGTGCAAACTTGGGCATTTAAACTACTCAGGCCTCAATGTCCTCAACTATAAATGAGGAGGTCAGACTCGATGACATCTGAGGTGCCTTTGGGCTCTAATACCATCCTGTAATTATATCTAATTATACTTTATTAAAATATCAAGACCACAGGTTCCTATTAAATTAAGTCTACAAACAAAACAACCAAGTTTAATTTTAAAAACATACGGAAAAGACAGAAAATGAATACACAAATGTAGTTTATTCTTATAAAATTAACAATGAATGCCAAAGAAAACAAGGAGTATATTTTTAGCTACGCAAAAGGAGCATCACAATCTATATGCTCTCATTCCGCTGCAGTCACCAGCAGGGGTGGTCACACACACTTGATCTCCTAGGTCACAAGTGTTCTATCTCCACTGTGTGTTTCATTCTGCATATTACATCATTCTAAAACCAAGCCTATGGGTATCACCGGACTGCCAAAGGGTTCCATAATGAAAAATAGATGAGAATGTCTGGACTGGATCCTAGAAAACGCTTGTCTCCATCCTATTATCCCAGCTGACCTCCACCCCTGGAATACACTAACCTTACAGACCACCATGGTCTCTTGGTTTCCCTGACTTCCTTCAAAATTTGACCCAAATGTGATCGTCTGTGGTCTCTGCTCCCTACTCCACAGATACATTTTATCAACTTAATTCTTTATATGTTACTTCCCCCATTAGAATGTAGCCCCCTGAGGAAAGGGCTTATTTTTCCGTTTCTTTGTATCCCCAGCGCTTACACAGTGCCCAGAACAAGCGCTTAATGAACTTAACAAACTAGTTGTAGCCTATTTTCCAGGCTAAATTACACAGACTATTCCCTCAAAAACTAAACCTCCGAAGAAGCGGGCCTACCTTTTGTTTCCTGTACATAATCTTTATCTTCTTCATCCCTCTACACAGGCACCATATCTGGAATGCTCCCTCTCCTCACCTTTACATACTGGAACTTTTATCTCCCCTTCAAGGCCCAGCTCAAAGGTTGCCTCTTGGAACCCAAATCACTGTTTTTATGTGGTATTTATTCTAGATTTGTCTATGAATGCAATGCATTTTCCCAATTAGAATGCCGACCCCTCAAGGAAAGAGTGCCAGTTAGCAGTGAACTGAAGTTCAGGATAAGGAGATGAGAGTAGGACAGTGGCAACTATCTATCCCAGAAAGGCTTGGCAAAAATGATGGTTGTTTGGACAGCAGTGGTCTTTCCAAGATGATGAGCCGGGTACGAGGCCTAAAGGGCAAATGATATTTGAAGTAGAAAGCAGAGAAGTCATATCACGCTTTTGCCTGGGACTCCAAATTCTGAGAAAATCCTAGAATGTATAATTAATAGTATGGTGTGTGAGCAGTTAGCAAAGGAATTGGTAATAGCTGAAGCACAATAGGACTTATGAAGAATGACTCTGTGAGAAAACCCTGTTGGGGATATTAGCCTGGTAGATCTGGGAATGTGGTAGAAGTAGTTCATGTAAATCTGAGCAAAATTCATGACAATTCAATTCAATAAACACATATTAAGTATCTGCCATATAAACAGCACTATATTAGGCAATGAGAATACAAAGAACAAAAATGAAAATAACAATATTCACTACTCTCAGGCAGTTTATGTTTTAGTTGGAAATACAACATGTAAAGAGATAAATCTAGGAATAATATGTATAGGAGGTGCACTAAAAACTAAAGAATAAAAAATACATCTTTAATTAAAAACAAAACTAATCAAGAAATGATTTAGGTAGGAGCTGAAACCTAAGCTGGGACTAGAAGAATGACAGGAGACTCGAAGAGGTAGAAATGAGAGGAAGGAGAACAATCTAGGCACAGAAACCCACGGAAGGAGTTCAGAAACAACACAACGTATGTACGTAAAAGGGAGGAACTGTTAAACAATTCCAGAAATATGGGCAGTCTGTAAAGTTCACTCCATTTTACCGCCCTCCCTCAATCCCCACCAAGACGATACTTTTGTTTAAATTGAGCTGAGAGTTTATACCTTACTCCAGCTTTCGGACAATCTAGCGCAGGGGTTCTTAACCTAGGGTCCATGAACTTGTGGAGTGGTTTGGTTTTTTTTTTAATTTTCATAACCACATTTCAATAAAATTGATTTCCTTTGTAATTCTATGTATTTACTTTATGCATTTTAAAACATTCTTCTAAGAACGGAAAAATTATACAAAAAAGTTTAGGAAGCTCTGGTCTAATTTGATCCCAGTATCTTCATTTTAAAGTGGGAAGATTGTTGGAGTAAGGCTCAAAAGACCTAGGCTTAAAAGCTGTGTGATTTGAACAAATCATTTAACATTTTGAGGTCTCATTTTCTTGGTCTATAAAATGGGAACAATGGCTCCTGCCCATCATACCCTCTGCCCCTCTGACTGGAGTCATGGGCTCCACCTCCACTGAAGGAAGGGGCCCAGAATGATCTTCTCCCCATTTTCTACCAGCTACACTGCTTTTGAACTTTTCCACACTTCTGCATAATGCTGACACTCAGATAGCTTCTCCACCCCTCCCCCCCCACCCCGAGTCCCCCTGCTTTTCTGCTTCACGGGCAGTCTTCACCAGTTAGATAGTAAGCTCTCTGAAGGTAGGGACCATCTCTTATTTTGTATCCTCAGTGTTAGCACAGTACTCAGAACACTGTCGGCACTTGACAAATGTATACTGGTTGTTTCAAGAATCAAGTAAGAGAAGGGCTATGAAAATGGTAATTTTCTAGATCTTATCACTTAAGTATTAAATATCATAATTACTGGCATCTGCTTCACATTGTATCAAACTAAGTAAGTTCTCTGCAAACTATAGCTTTGGCCATATCAGGCAAATAATAAAGACACCATCGACTGCATTAATATTTTAAGATATACCACATCACAGTGATAGCTGACAGGGCATGCAGATGTCATTTTTGCTAACTATTTTTCTTTATTACAAGTGGACTAAGGGATTCTTATATTGCAAGACATGAGAGAAGGCAAACTTGGGAAACAACTGTGATATTTTTTAAAAGGCATAAGGCTTATTTTGAAAATACAATATAAAAAAAACAAAAAAAATGTGATGTTTGTTGTAATTATTTCTTTTTTATCAACACTATGTGAAGTTCATTATAAAAAGGTCTAAGTACATAGTATAGTAATTTCTAGGACTAGTTGGAAAGCTCCCTATCTTCAAGATCCAAAACTAAAATTGGTAGGTAATTGAGATTTCCTTTGTAATTTTAACCCCCTCCAAAAAACCAATGGGTTCTACACATTTCCCCACACCATCTCCCAGCTATTCTTGCCTTGGTTTTCTGCAAAGTAGGTCCGATAACTGCAGGGATTTTATAGATTGGCCTTAAAGTAATCCACATCTACAGAGGTATGGCTGAAAGTAGTCCCACCCAATATTTACTTATACATCTAAGTGAGTACTTGGAAACTCACTACTGGCATAATTCAAGGAAATTTAAGTTATAGAGCTATCAAAGAGTATCTCAAAGTTGGAACTCTATACATTTAATCAGAAAGGGATCCAATGAAAGAGAATCCTAGAATTGGGAGCACATTCAAAAATTCTATCTTCCTGTTTTCAGGGGGATGGATATACTATACTAAGGCAATTCCTGATAAATGAAAATGTGTTTCAAAAGATCTCCAGTTTTCAAAATACCTAGTCATTTATACACCTAGTCTCCAACTGTCTTAATTTTTATTAGGTTTGCAGATTCCATTTTTTATAAATTGTTTTTACCAAAAAGGAGAAGTATTAATAGTTAAACAGTAAGTATGCATTCCAGGACAGGTTCTCTTGTCTTAAGGTAGCTGCTATATAGACGGTTTATGAAACGTTTTTAGATGCCACGAGAAGCCTGAAATAAAAGTGAGAGGAGACCTGGGTCCTGAGCTTAGATCAGAAGCATTAACTTGCTCTGCAAGACTACTCTGCCTCAGTTACAAAGCATTACTACCAGCTAACTACTACTACTGTTTTTAAAAACTGCAAGTACTGAGCTTACAGAAACATGTTTTCCAAAATGAAACTGAATTAAACACATTAACACATGGTTGGAAGGGGGAAAAGTTTCATTTCACAACAATTGGTTTAACTCATCTGATGGTTGAAAAAATAGGTTAAAAAAATACTCATGTCATGAACATCTGGACCAAGAATAAATCTTTAAATCTCTGAATTTCATGTTCAAGTGAGTAAGATACATTCAAAATCCATTTCTACTGAATACAATAAAAGACAAAGCATATCTCATATGAAAATGCAGGTTTCTACAACATACTTCCCTAAGATAACTGGAACTTCTCATTCATTCATTAAGCACCTACAATGGGACAGGCACAGGAATGAAACCATTTCTGCTTATGTTCTATTGGGGGGAACAACTGGACACTGAAAAATAAATACAAAATACATACAAATCAATTTCCAGGGGAAAAACATTGGCAAACAAGAGGTTCAAGCTCTGCTTCTTAAAGGAGGTAGCCCTTGAGCGGAGCTTTGAAGAAAGACTAGAAAGCAGGGGGTGATGAGAGACGACTACATTGAAAGCATGAGGATCAACCTGTGCAAAGGCAGGAAGACAGAACAGCGAGTAGGTCAGTGTGACTGGACCCAGAATGCAATAAGCCTAAAAATGCAGGCAGGAGTCAGAAAGTTAAAGGCGTTAAAGGTCAAACAGAAGAGGTTTGGCGTTTTACCCTAGAGGCAAGTGGCCTTTTTTTTAATCAGGAAAGTGCACAACCAACCTGGTGCTTCATGAATATCACTTTGGTATCTGGATAGAGAATGGGCTAGAAAGGGGAGAGAGAGAAGTAGAAGGGCATGGGAGAAGGGTGATTTAGATGCTTCAGGAAAGAAGAGGAAGTTTGGACCAGATGCTAAGAGAAGGCGAGAGAGAATCAATCCAGTGAGTGGCCTTTAAACCTTCACTCTCAATCTTTGCAGCATCCACAGAAACACTGTTGATCACTCTCTCCTGTTCTGCTCCTTGTCAGTTTCCTTTGCTGGATTCCTTTCAGGTCACACCTTGAGCCATCAGTGTCCCGCAGGGTTCTGTCCAGGAACCCCTTCAGTTCTCCCTCTACACTACTTCACTTGGAAATCTCATCAGCTTCTATGGACTTAAATTACCATCTCTATGCTGATGATTCTCAAATCTACCTATCCTGCCCTAGTCTACCTCCAATTCTGCATCTCTAATTGTCTTTCAGAAGTCTCATAAAGGATATCCACTATATATCTTAAATTTGCCAAGTCCAAAGTAGAACTCATTATCTTTCCCCCTAAACCCAGCCCTTCTCCTACAATAATAGAGAGCACTACTATTCTCTCACTCCCCCAGGCTCCCAACCAGTGTCAGCATGCATTCGTCTCTCCCTCCGTATCTAATCTTGACAATCTGCTCTTCACAATCTCTCTCCACTATGACCCTTCCTCTTCCATGCCACTCATCACCTCAAGCCTGGAGCACGCAAGAGTAAGCTGCCGGTGAGTTTCCCCAGCTCAAGTCTCTTCCCATTCCAATCAATCCTCCATTCAGCCACCAAAGTGAAAAGACTGGATCTGATCATGACACCCTCCTTCCCCCCACTCCTTACTCAATAAACCCCAATGGCTTCCTATTCTCCAGGATGCAACACAAAATAACATTCAAAGCCTTTCATAACCTAGCCCCCTCCTGCCTTTCTAGTCTTCTTCTACCTTACTCCCTGGCACATACTCTTCAATCCAGCAAGACTGGACCTCCTGTGATGTTCCACAAACAAAGTTTCATCTCCCAGTCCTGGGCATTTTCTCTGGAGACGCTGTTCCCCATCCCCGGAACACTCTCCCTCCTCAACTCCACTGGGCTTCCCTGACTTCTTTTAAGTCCCAATAGAAATCCCATTTTTTACAGGAACCTTTTCAAACCCCTCTTAACTCTAATGCCTTCACTCTGTTAATTATTACTTGTTTATCCTTTACATAGCTTAATTTATAGAGAGTTGTTTCTTCCACTAGACTGTGAACTCCTTGAGGGTAGGCACTGTCTTTTGCCTCTTTTTGTATTCCTAGCACTTAATACAGCACCTGGTACATAGCAGGAGTCTGATAAATATTTATGGAATGGTTGGTTGGATTAAATATATCAGCTAAGGACTGGCACGCTGCAACAAAAGCATACCTAACATTACATAACACTTCTAGTAGCCCCAGTCGGCACGGTTGTAGGACTTCTCACTGGTGATATACAGAACAAAACAGTAACAAAGGTAGATGAGGTGGGAGTGATTCAAGGATGAAATCTGGAAAACCACAAATAATAAGACAAGGACAAAGAACATTATAAAGCTGAACTAGTTAACTAAAAGGTCAAGACTCTGAAGGCAAACAGTGAGGCCAGAACATGAATGATGACACAAGAAACAAGGGCAAGAGGAAAAAGTAACTGGGAGATGAAGGCAGACAAGAGGTTCAGCATGGGTAAAATACAGCGAGTGATGGAAGAACAGGAGCCTATGGTCAGGTAAGGAATTTTAGTTATGGATAATGGAGATGGAACACTTGTGGGTGATGAGATGAAGTGTATGACCACCTCTGCTTGTAACTGAAGAAGTGACAATAAAATGGAAAGGAAGAAAACTGAAGTCCCCAAGTATGAGAGTAAGGGATATAGAAGAAAGAAATACTGAATCAGGCTGAACTCTATGAGAAAAGAAAAAGAATAACTGAGAGGGGGGAGAGAGGGAGAATGTTGACAGAAAATAGCCACCAGGACTTAAAAATGGTATTACATTTGAATAGAGTGACTCTTAATAAATGAAAAGGTACTAAATGATGGTTGTAGCGTAGTAAGTTTAGAGGTGGTAGTTAGGAGCAAGAAGTATGCCTACGCTGAAATGGAATGAAGGAGTACATCATGGGAATTAAGTAGAATATGGAACTGAGAAGTTAGAGTATCTGAAGAAACATCCCTATGAGTCTTGAAATACCCTAGTATGAGGGCAGAAATTGGAGAAGACTGTGAACCAGACACTGAATTCACTGAGGAAGGCAATGGGATTCAGTGTCACCAACTGAGAGATGACAAAAAACAGGCATTCTAATTAAATGGTTTAATTAGATCATGGAAGACTCATAAGTAAAAGTAACATTAAAAACTAGTTAAAGATTCTCATAACCACTTCAGACTGATCTGAACAGTACCAGAGTTTAATTGGTAGAGCTAGAACTCAAACCCAGGTCTCCTGATGACTTCAATGTCAGGATTTTTTCCACTACATACTGATTTGCATTATTTTCTATTGGACAAAAGAAGAAAATATGGTAAAATGACACACTTGCTGTAGGCTAACTTGCTCTTATGCCCAACATATTTTCTTTTCCCAAAGGAAAAACAAATCTGATACATATAAATTTTAACTTATGTCCATTACATAACTGTTTCCATTGTATAGGTTTATTTTGCCATTTGCCTTAAAATTACAAAGAATTAAAAGTGTAGTTCTACTATACTATTCCAACTTTTTTTTATCAACGTTGCCATGTTGTACAATAATCATATGACAAAAGAAAGAAGAAAAAATTAATTACATTGCACTATGTAGGCTCTACCCAATCATCAATGACACCAACAGAAAGTGCTTTAATAGAGTATGCACACTAATACCTGTGTCAAGCTGCTGTTCTCCGTTCATTTCCACAGCACCCAGACTATCTCCCTCAGATGCAGGGATGGAAACTGTAAGGTGCCGTCACTGTCTGATGCTCATCAGCAGCTCTCTAGCTTGTGGTCAACAGATATCCATATCAGTTTAAACGAGAATGCTGAAAAACAAAAATGAAAACAGGGTGAAATCCCAAACTTGCTTCATCAGATAGCAACAACAACAAAAACAATTTAATAAGTTCCTACGAGGAGCCAAGAAACTCTAGGCGTTGGGGATATGAAGACAAAAATGAAAGACCCTTCTCTTCAGGGAGCTCCTCACACTCTCTTCCGTATTTCCCCCTTCTCTGTTCATAGAACAACCGTCTTAGCTGAGGTTGTTATCATCTCTCTCCTGGACTGTTGTAATAACATCTTACTTAATTGGTCTCCTTGCATCCAGTCTCTCCCTTCACCAGTTTTTCCTCCACTCAACTGTCCTATTGTTATTCATAAACCTTATTATGACATTCCTCTGCTCAAGAAAATTCAATGGCTCCCCATTGCTTCTAGGATAGAATAAAAACCTTTCTCTTTGGCATGAGACCCTTCAAAATCTGATTCCAGGCTCACAGTCAGTGTTTGCCTCCTCACATACTTTATCTTCCAACCATCTCCCACCTTTACACCTTTGCACATACTGTTCCTCATGCCAGGAAAACTCTCCTTTCTTACCTTAACCTCTTGGAACCTCTGGCTTCCATCAAGGTTCAGCTCATGTGCCACTTCTTTTACGATACCTGTGATTTCTCCAGTTGTGAGTTTCCCCCTACCACCCCAATGACTATGTATTTATTTCCTGTATACTCTGTACTTGCTTATTTGGGAACATACTGTATCTACTCCCCCCCCTCCCCTTTCCCTAGTAGAATTTAAACTCCTCCACTCTCTCATTTTTCTATCCCCACACGTGGTTCATTGTAGGTGCTTGATAAATACTTGTTGACTGAACTAGAAATGGTTCAGTGGTTCTACAAGAATACTTGACTTTAGGCACCTGGAGCATCGTCATCGACCTAGGGAACTATTGCAGCAACAATTTATCAGGACAGTAGGGCACCAGGTCTAGAGTCTAGAATCTGGGCATACAAAGACAAAAAAATCGTCTTTCATCTGCTGGGGGAAACAACTTACACAGATAATTAGGTACAAAATACATACAAAATAATTGGAGGCAGTACTAAAAACTTGGGAGAAGTCTGAAGTGTTTCTGTAAGAAATAGTATTGAATGTAAGCATAGAAGTGTTGAAGAATTGATCTGCATGGGGAAGAAAGCAGAAGATCCCAAGGCTCAACACTGAGCTGGGGTCATACAGATGGAGAGCAGCAGGTAGGGCCATCCAGGGGAAGCACAGAGGGTGTTGCAAGCCTGCAAAGGTGAACTGGACTCAGGCAGTGAAGGGCTTTCAAAGTCAACAGGAGTTTGCATGATGCCCTGGATTTAATAGGGAGTCACTGACACTTCTTAAGCCAGGAAGTGACTTAGGTCTGTTTCAGGAATATATCAATTTGGCAGCTGTGTCTAGAATGGATTGCAGAGGGAGAGACTCTGTGCTTTAACTAACAGCCAAGGTCAGCAGCGATAAGGACCTGAACTAGAATGGTTGTGGTCTGAGTAAAGAAAAGGAACAGATGAGAGAGAAATTCTATGAACAAAAGCTGGCAACTGATTGTATGTGGATCCAGTGGGGGGTGAATGAACAGCTGTGAACCTGGTGACTAGAAAAATGACCTACCCTTCCCAGAAAAAGACTGGGGGACTCATCCTCTCCAGGGCAGGGGCGATCCCAGGAAGTGAAGATCATGAATTTTCTTTTGGTGTGCTGAGTTTTTAAATGTCAGTGGGATATCTGTTTTTGTTGAGTTTTATTTCAGTCATATCTGACTCTTCATAACCTCTTTCAGGGTTTCTTGGAAAGATACTGCAGTGGTTTGCCATTTCCTTCTCCAGATCATTTTACAGATGAGGAATTGAAGCAAATGGAGTTGAGTGACTTGCCCAGGGTCACATAGCTAGTAAGTGTCTGAGGCTGGATCTGAGTTTAGGAAAAGGATAGGCAGTTGGTGATGGAGGCCTATGTAGTTTCTTTCTTTCCTTCTTTCTCTCTTTTCTCTTTTTGGGATAGCTAGGTGGTGCAGTGGATAGAGCACCAGTGCAGAAGTCAGGAGGACCTGAGTTCAAATCTCACCTCAGACACTTGACACTCACTAGCTAGCTGTGTGACCTTGGGCAAGTCACTTAACCCTAACTGCCTCATCCTAGGTCCATCTCCAGTCATCCTGATGAATATCTGGTCACTGGATTCAGATGGCTCTGGAGGAGAAGTGAGACTGATGACCTGCACAGCCCTCCCTCACTCAAAACAAAATCAAGTGCAAGTCATGTCATCATTTCTCTGATGGCATGGTCTTCTTTGTCAATGAAGGACGAACACACACATTCTACCGTAACAACCTCCCTCCGACCCATACACACATCTATACACATCCATCTCTATGTATTAAGCTTTAATTCCTTAAAATTCCCACCATATTATGGATATATGTGTGTATATATAAATACGTATGCAAGTGTGTATATATAGAATATATAAAAAATATATTTGCAGTAGTGCACAAAGGTACAAACAATGGAGGAGAAATAAGAAAGAGTATCCTGTCAGAGCTATGTTGTGAGATGGGGAACTCAACGTGGTGGTTGGATAGAAGTGTGCTCTAAGCATGAGGGACAGCCAATGCAAAGGCACAGAGACAGAAGATGAATTGCTGTGTATAAGAAATTAAGAAAAGGCCAAAATACAGCACAGGAGTGTAACAGATAATAAGGTTAGAAAGACAGGTTATAAACAGTTTAAAAACAAAAATCTAGGTAACAAGGGTCTAGATTAAAGAGATGGCTGAGTAGAGAGAAGTAGTCAGACAAGCAGGGATATGCTGGAACTAACCTATGCTGGCTCTCAACAGCCAATTATTAAATTTTCAGTGTGAGCATTTACTTCTGGAAATCCAAATACTGTGTTTTCTACATTTAAAATGGTAGAGAAAATGTTAATGACACAGATTAAACTGCAAAGGCTATTGTCCATAACTGCAGGGTGGTGGAAGAGGAAGAGAAGGTTGTTAAATACTTATCCATACATTCTTGGATACAGAGATACCATGATGTCATAAATGTCAGGATCTGGAATGCATACACAGTATGAAGAAGAGTAAGGATTTGAGGCTAACATCAAGATGATGAATGTTGAAGATGCAAAAGATGGTGCCACGCTTGACAAAAGTAGAAAGTTCAGTGTAGAGGGGAGAATTTGGAAAATTTGGAATGAGTTACATTTGTTAAGTTTAAGATGTCTCTGGTATACTCAGTTTGAAATGTCCAATGTGAAATTTGTGGTTTGGAAAGGCAGCGTCACAGAAAAACGTAGGCTGGAGGGGTAGATCTGTGAGGCATCTGCAGAAAGGTGATAATTAAACCCCTGGGCACTCAGTTCACAGAGAGAGTATTTGCTACAGAAGATGGCCTAAGACAGATCCGTCTTTGGGTACACCCACAGTTATGGAGTAATACGGGACGATCATTTCATTCTCACTTAAAAAAAACAAAGTATAGCTGTTTACAATACATCTTTTCCTCAGGGAGATTTTTGTTATCATTAGGATCTGTTGGATCTCAGCTTTTAAACAGATTTTTCTATCAGATTACTGAGTATGAGACCTCTCCCCCTCAAGAAGCTACAAAGAATATATACTGACAAAATTTACATTTTTAAATATAAGCAAATCTGCCTAACAGATTAATAAATCAAATCTAAACTATAAATATATTTAAGTATCCCTCCTCTTTAAAATCAATTCAGTAACAAATATCATGGCTGAGATTACAAATCAAGATCATCAACAACCTCAGTTTGTAGTCATTTTCTTTCTGAAAAATTTCAGAGGTGATATTTGAGATACACTCAAATTTATCTGGAACTCAGCTAATAAGCAACATCACTCATCTGGAAAACAGCCAAAAAATATGGGAGGAAAATCGAAAGAGAAGTTACAAAGTCTATCTTACTCAAGGGGGATCTCAAGCCCACACAGTTTTTTTTCATTACTTTTGCTTTACACATAATTCTAACAAGCTGGTGAGCTTGTTTCAAGGTCACAACTGATTCAAATGAGAAATTTAGGAGACCTTGTATTTTAGGTAGGAACTCTGACAAAAGCAAGAAATCACTGCTTACCGACAGAGCAAAGAACAGAGGAAAAAGGCCAAGAAAAAAACAAGTGAATAAGCGGAGGATCTCTGAGGCACACAATTCTACAGACCTCAAAAACTTCTGAGGGGCAACGTGACAGTCAACATTTGTAAGAACAATACAGTATCTACCCTGGCAGACACCTAACCTCGGTGGAAGACGGATGATGATCCAAGACAAGAGAGGCAGAAGCAGTGGCCAGACGGTAAGCAAAGCATTGAACACAGTTACAGTAACCCTAGGAAGAAAGAAAGGGTGAGGACTCAGAAAATACCACTGGATTTAGCAGTTAAGACATCACGCTGAAAAGTGGGAGGTTTAAAAGAAGAAGAAATAAATCATCCTAAAAAGATTTTTTTCTCTAGAAATATAGAGGCTAAAACTTGAGTGGGGAGGGGAAGGTTTTTATTGTTTCAAGGATGCAGGGGGATGTGGGCTTGTTTGTGACAGTGACAGTGGACAGCAAAAGAGAACAAGACAGAAAGAGAAAAGGATACAAGCAGAGGTGGTAAACCTTGGAAAAGTCAGAGAGTCAACAAATATTTAGTATGTACCAGGTACACTCCGCTAAGAGAAAGGTAAAGGAAAAGGAAAGGGCCACCTCGTCTCCTGCAACTTTAGTAAAGGAAGGGAGACTTGGCGAGGGTAAAACAGTTTTGATTGCTTTGGATAATTTTTTTATTCTGAACATAAAACCGATTCTCTCCCCCACCCCCTGCAAAAAAAGCCTGACCATATTTCCATGTACAAAGTAGAACAAAATAGACTATTACATGTGAAATCACAAAGCGCTATTTATTAAAAACAGCTTTTTTGTTAAAAAAAAAAAATTCTGAAGTCCAGAGCAGGAGATATGGGAAGTCATTGTGCACGATCTTGATTTTCTCTGCCAAGTAGGAAGCAAGGTTAAGTAGAGAGAGGCAGAAATGGTATCAGTGGTGAGGGAATATTAGAAATTGGGACCAGCTTCTTTTCGCACTTTCATAGAGATAAATAAGAAGGATTATAATGTAGGTTAATATAATCACAAGGCCCAATGAAGGTTAGATAAGGTGAATTTAAAACAGATTCAGTCTTTATTTTTTCAGTATTCTGCCAATCTTTTAGCCCATCATCATCTCCATTGGCCTGGTCTTTTTTGAGATGCTGAAAAGATAAAGAATCAAAGAGGTAAGGGTGGAGGATAGTGTCTTGTTGAATCAATTAATGATAGGGTTGAGAGAGTGAAAGGCAGAAATGAGACCAGAACAGCAGAACTGAGATGAAGAGCTGGGAGATGAGAGGAGGATGAAGATAAAGGATAGGCTTAGGACAAATGAAGAGACAGAGGAACAAAATGACAGAAGATTGTGAACAGAAAGGAGAATTTCAAAGTTCAAAATCTTGGAAAATATTTTGGATGATGGTGAGGTCTAAGATGAGATCACAACCTGTGGAGTAGCTAAGTAAAGATAAAGATATGGCAACTGAGAATGTTAATGACCTAGGATGGCAGAGTTCAAAGCATGAAAGCTTGAAGAAACGTAAAAGTTTTTTAGAATGGGTGAGACCTAAGCATCATTGTGAACATTAATAATAGGGGCAGGAGTGAGAATGGAAAGGTTTGTAAGCCACATAATGAACTCATTAAGTTAAGGTTCATACAGCTAATAGGGGCAGGAGTGAGAATGGAAAGGTTTGTAAGCCACATAATGAACTCATTAAGTTAAGGTTCATACAGCAAGGTTAACCTTTTAATTTATATCATATGTAGTCTTGATAGTTTGTCAACACAGATGTGCAATAATTGATTTTGATAGGTTTTATAAAGCAGGTAGAGGGGCAACTGGATGGCACAATGGATAAAAGGATGGGCTTGGGATGGTAAAGACCTGAGACACTTACTAGCTGCATGATACTAAGCAAGTTACTTAGCACAGTGCTAGGAACATAGTAAAAGCTAAAGAAATGCTAAGATATTAGCTATAGCTGTTAATTATGAAATAGATACAAACATTAATTACTCATAGGACCTACTGGGATAATGTGAATGTATTTTCTAAAGGAAGAATGTTTTTCTTCCCTAATGGAGTTTCTAGGCTAAAACAAATTCCCACACTAGGCGGTAGAAACTCAGGCTTACAAGGCTTAAATCTGAGATTATAACATTTTTCAAATCCACACTACCACCTAGACTGCAAGCAATGAGACATCAGTTCATTACCTTAATAGAACTAAGGGAAGTAAACTGATGAAGTCATTCAGTTGTGAAACATCTATTAGATCTGTCTCTTTATTGCCAGACTGATGCGTCTTTTTATGCAGTGGAAAATAAAAAAAAATATCTCGATCTGGTTTATGGAAACTTAATTCTTTTTCATTTGTACCCTTTTATCAGCTCATATAAAGCAGTTTTATTGTCTTCCTTTATTTCACACTGATTTATCAGTTCATTTTGGCATTATATTTCTTTTTAGAGTCCAAAATATGTTATTTTCTTTGATGAAATATTGTAAAATAATATTGACTTGTCCAGTAATTGTTACTTAAATGGATCCTTTTTATTTTCACAATTTATTATAGATCTTGTCGAATAAATAACTCCCTAAACTTATTCTGTTATTTGCGAGATTAAAAAACAACACTGACTTTAAAGAAAGGGATAGAGGAAATATAAAGATGAACTGTAGTAACATGAATACTTAAAAACTACTCTACAGTGCCAAACACCTTGGACAACGCTAGTGAGGACAAAACAAATAACCTAAATGGACAAATAGAATTTGAACACAAGCAGAGAATCCTCCAGATAAACCTGATACAAATGAACAAACTGAGCAACTGTCCTTTTTCAACTTTGGAGGACACATTTTATTGAGTATTCTTTTTTATGACTTATTTAGCTTTATTTATTTTTTTTAAAAAGAATATGATAACCCGAACAGTTTCAAAACCGGCTGGTTTGTGACTGTCTCTGGACTTCCTTTTGTTCTTTTCTTTGCATTAACAAAATGACTGCACTCTTTCTTTCCTGCTCATCACTAACACTACTTCCCACCCTTCTAATAACCTCCCTCCCTCCAAGAAAAAAAATCCTACATAAAACTTTAAAAAATCATGTATCAAGGAGATCTGAGTTGCAAAGCTCAGTTAATATTTTTATCCCAACAACAAGGCAGAAAAGAACCTGTAAAAAAATGAGCAGAGGGTGGAATGAGACTTCAAATACAACAACGTGGTAAGAGGGGAGAATAAAAAGCTCGGCTTTGGTCTTCTAGAAATCCTAACATTCTCCAGGGACAAGAAGGGAAAGGAACATGCGAGTAGAGAGCCTGTAAGTGGGAGAACAGAACTGACAAGAGGAGAGCAAAGTAAATGAACATCTTCAGAAAAAGCACCAGAAGAGAAGCTTTAGAAATTAGACAGAAGTCGAGGACAGAGGAGGGCATTTTTGAATCACACTCTTTTCTGGGAAATCAAAGAATCTGGGCAAAGGAAGATAAAAAAGAAAAGCCTGCATGAATCAGCTAGAATTGAATTAATAAAAGCAAAACAAATTTCCAGGGACAATATGATTATTAATAGAGTAAAGACGTAAAAATCAAAATGAAGGAAATAAATGGAAGAAATTACAAACCTTAAAAATGTTATCTTAAATATCAATAGAGTCGGTAACCCAATATAATGAAAAATAACAGAACACAGAAGAAACCAAAACTAAATAAAATGCTGCATGCTACAAAAACATCTAAAAGAAAGACAGATATAGAATGAAAATGAAAAGCAAGAAACAAAACTTACTGTCAGGCATTTAAATAACATAAACTACCAAAATACTAATAGACAAGGCAAAAGAAAAATCTGCTATGTCAAGAGAGATAAACTTTATTTGCTTAAAAGCAAGACAGGAAATGAAAATAATATCATTATTGACCATATATACACCAAATGACATCGCAGCTAAATTTTAGGACATGTATAATATTATAGGAAATTTTAACGTTCCTCTCTCAGAATAAGATAAATCTCAAAAAAGGAAAGTAAAGAATTCAGGAAACTAAGGCATGGCATATCACAAATGAAAATGACAAATACACACACGCACACACTTTTTTCCTTATTGTACATTTTTTTATTTAAAGGTCATATACTAGGGCTAAGACAAATAATAAATGTAAAAAAACCCAGAAATATTAAACTTAAATATTAAATATGATCCTTTATGGATTATAACATAATTAAAACGATGAACACAGGGAACATAAACTATGTGTATAAAAATATGCATACATGGGGGGAGGAGCCAAGATGGCGGAGTAGAAAGACTCATGTATGCTAGCTCCGAATCCAAAGCCCATAAATTTCCTGTAAGAAGAACTTCCCAGAAATTCTGGATCACTGCAAGGCGCACAGAAATACGGTGGAAGAGATTTCCATTCCAGAGAGTCATCCCCAGGGTCTGTCGCACCCCGGAAAGCAGAGCCCCACCCTGCGCTGCCCCAGAGGAGCAGATCCGAGCAGGCTTCAGGGACAGAACCTCTGGCGGCCGGAAAAGGTCCCTCTGCCCACAGACAATACAGGTCAGTGAGAGAGACGTCTGGACTGGCCAAGAGGGGAGCGGGGCTCAGGCCCCTCGGGAGGAAGTGGCAGAGGCAGAGGCAGGGGCAGGAAGCAGCGGAGGCAACGGCGGAGGCAGCGTCGGAGGCAGTGACGGCGGCTTGGGACTCCCCGAGCTGCAGGCAGAAGCTCAGGTCTCTGCATAAGCCCCCTGAGGGAGCTGAGCCTAGGAGACGGCCCTGCCCCCACCTGCTCCATTACTGAAGGTCTCTGCATAAAGCCCCTGAGGGAACTGAGCCTGGGAGGTGGCCCTGCCCCAACCTGAGCACCAGAACTTAAGCTCACATTGAATAGCAGCTGCTCCCACCACCGATAGCCCTGAGACTGGGAAGCAGCATTTGAATCTCAGACCCCAAGCACTAGCTGGGAAGATCCAGGCGGGAGTGGAGAGGAATCTCAGAAGTCAGGTAACTGACTGGAAAATGCCCAGAAAAAGGAAGCAGAATAAGACCATAGAGAGCTACTTTATTGGGGAAGAGATGTTCCTTCCCCTCTTCATTTCTGATGACGAAATACAATGCCTGCCATCGGAGAAAGACGTGGAGGTCGGGGCCTCTCTATCCCAGACATCCGAGGTGGATGTCTGGTGGGCTCAGGCCATGGAAGAGCTCAAAAAGGATTTTGAAAATCAAGTTAGACAGGTGGAGGAAAAACTGGGAAGAGAAATGAGAGAGATGCAAGAAAAGCATGAAAAAAGGGTCAATACCTTGCTAAAGGAGACCCAAAAAAATGCTGAAGAAAATAACAGCTTGAAAAATAGGCTCACTCAATTGGCAAAAGAGGTTCAAAAAGCCAATGAAGAGAAGAATGCTTTCAAAAGCAGAATTAGCCAAATGGAAAAACAGGTTCAAAAGCTCACTGAAGAGAATAGTTCTCTCAAGATTAGAATGGAACAGATGGGGTCTAATGACTTTCTGAGAAACCAAGAAATCATAAAACAAAACCAAAAGAATGAAAAAATGGAAGAGAATGTGAAATATCTCATGGGAAAAACAACTGACCTGGAAAATAGATCCAGGAGAGATAATTTAAAAATTATGGGACTACCTGAAAATCATGATCTAACAAAGAGCCTAGACATCATCTTTCATGAAATTATCAAGGAAAACTGCCCTAAGATTCTAGAACCAGAGGGCAAAATAAATATTGAAGGAATCCATCAATCACTGCCTGAAAGACATCCAAAAAGAGAAACTCCTAGGAACATTGTGGCCAAATTCCAGAATTCCCAGGTCAAGGAGAAAATATTGCAAGCAGCTAGAAAGAAACAATTCCAGTATTGTGGAAATACAATCAGGATAACACAAGATCTGGCAGCTTCTACATTAAGGGATCGAAGGGCGTGGAATAGGATATTCCAGAAGTCAAAGGAACTAGGACTCAAACCAAGAATCACCTACCCAGCAAAACTGAGTATAATACTTCGGGGGAAAGTATGGTCTTTCAATGAAACAGAGGACTTTCAATCATTCTTGATGAAAAGACCAGAGCTGAAAAGAAAATTGGACTTTCAAACACAAGAATGAGAAGAAGCATGAAATAGTAAACAGCAAAGGGAAGTCATAAGGGACTTACCAAAGATGAACTGTTTACATTCCTACATGGAAAGACAATATTTGAAACTCTTAAAACGTTTCAGTATCTGGGTAGATGGTAGGACCACACACAGATGTACACACACACACACACACACACGTACATGCGTGCATGCACACACACATACACACAAACATGCACACACAGAGACAGAGAGCACAGAGTGAACTGAATAGGCTGGGACCATATCTTAAAAAGAAATTAAGGTAAATGGTGAGAGAGAAATGTAGTGGGAGGAGAGAGGGTGAAATGGAATGGGGTAAATTATCTCTCATTCAAGAGGCAAGCAGGAGACTTTTTAGTGGAGGGAAAAAGAGGAGAGCTGAGGAAAAAACAAGAAGTTTACCCTCATCACATTCGACTAAAGGGAGGAGTAAAATGCACACTCATTATGGTATGAAAACCTATCTTACAGTACAGAAAAATGGGGAAGAAGGAGATAAGCAGGGAGGGAGGGATGATGGAAGGCAGGGCAATGGAATAAGGGAGCAATTTGAGGTCAACACTCTTGGGGAGGGACAGGATCAAAAGACAGAATAGAAACAATGGGGGGCAGAATAGGATGGAGGGAAATACAGTTAGTCTTATACAACACAACTGTTATCGAAGTCATTTGCAAAACTACACAGATATGGCCTATATTGAATTGCCTGCCTTCCCAAAGGGAATGGGTGGGGAGGGAGGGATGGGGAGAATTTGAATTCTAAGTTTTAGGAATAACTGTTGAGTATTGTTCCTGCTACTAGGAAATAAGAAATACAGTTAATGGGGAATAGAAAGTCATCTGGCCCTACAGGACAAAAGAGAAGATGGGGACAAGAGAAGGGAGGGATGATAGAAGAGAGGGCAAATTGGTGATAGGGAAAATTAGATTGCTCAGTGTATTGGGGTGGAGGGAGGGGATAAATGGGGAGAAAATTTGGAACCCCAAATTTTGCCAAAATGAATGTAAATAAATAAATGAATGAATGAATGAATAAATAAATGAAAGAAAAAATAAAAAAATATGCATACATATGGAAACTGTAATATGAATAAAAAGTGACACAAAGGAAAAAAATCACAGAAACAATAACTATGAAATAGAAAATACTGACTAGTTAACATATCAGTATATGGGTGAAGTTAAAGCAATGTTCAAAGAAAACAATTCTACCAGAAAAAATGCCTCATCAGCAACAAAAGACCAACTCAACATGAATATGCAACTTAAAACTGAAAAATCAACAACCCCAAAAGAAATATAAAAGAAATCTTGAAGATTAGGAGGAATAAATAAAATAGAAAAAAATATTAAACAACAAACATTAAAATTGAGAGTTGGGATTCTATAAAACATAGAACTTCACTAAACTTCCAGCAAATCTGAACCCTAAAAAAAAAGGCAGGAAACTCAAATTACCAAATAAGGTTAATTTACAACACAATGAAATAAGAAGAACTGTTTGAACTTAGTAGACAAAATTCAGCACTCGCAAAAACTACTCAAGAGGAAAGGGTGAGGGCAATCCCTGGGTCAAGATGGAACTGCAAATGAATTATGCTTAAAGAGCAATTAATATGTGTGCTAACTTATGCTACAAAAATCATTCCCAATTACTGAGAAAGTACACTTGCCAAAATCCTTTATGAAAGATAAATGTGATCATAATACCTAAAAAAGGAAGGAAAAAAGCAAAGCAAGAATTTCAGACCAATACAAATACTGGAAACTGATGTAAAAATTGGAAATAAAATCCAAGACAAAAGCCAACAGAAATACGGGTTTTTTAAAGTTATGCTGACCAAAATAGATTTATATGAGGAAGTACAAGGATGGATCAACATTAAGAAAAGAATGAGCATAATCATATTTAAAACAAAAATAACAAAAACTACATAATTATGCAGAAAAGGCATTTGACCAAAAAAAAATTGCATTCTTTTATACTATAAACCCTAAAAATATGGGCATGGAAAAGCACTTTTTAAAGTGATTTTTAAAAATTATCTCCTAAAAAATAAAAGCTAGCATTTACTATGAAGCTTTAATAGAAGCTACCCCAATAAATAAAAGCCTTAGCAAAGAAAGTCATCTGTCCTCACTCTTAACCTGGCACAATCCTAGAAATGCTATGGAAAGCTGCAAGAAAAAAAAATAAGTGTTGGTAAAGATGAGACAATTTATCCCTAAATGTTGATGACATGATGATTTACTTGGAAACTCCAGGGAGTCACCAAAGTTTCAGTATAGCAGCAGGATCCAAAATAAATCCCCCAAAATCATCACCATTTCAATTTAGTAATAACCAAAATAAAAGAGAGAAAACTGAAAATAAATATATAAATCCTCTATTACAATGTTAAAAAAAACTATATTATTTTACCAAGGCACATATTATAATACCCACTTTAAAGAAATACTTACTTAACTGAAAGTAAATTAATTGCTCATTGTTGATCCACACTAATATAAAATTGGTATTACCTAAACTAACAAAAAAATTCCATGATGGCACAAGTGCCTGGAACACATTTAATGAATGTTTGCTGACTTGTCTTGGTACTCAAGGCTTCCTACTGAAATCTGGTGCCACTCATATTAATTCCCAGTTTTATTTCATACTAGAACCTTCCATGTTGCAGAAAAGGGAAAGAAATGGTATTTTGTACAGGACAGAGGTGAGAGATGACAGAACATTATATCTGGAGTACATCAAATAGACCAGTTTGCCTTTACCGTGGCCTGTGTCTGTTCAAGTGTCCTTTCCTCCACAAGATTTATCCTGATTACCCCTGGCCACTAGGCCACTCCCATTTTTAACATTTTGTGGCAATTTAGTGCACGTTTTGTATCTTATCTCTGTGTAGTTTTCCCCCAGTAGACTATAATCTTCTTAAGGGTAGAGAATGTTATGGTTTTCAACTGGTGTCCCCAGCACCTAGGGATCATGTGTAGTGTATATAATCAGTTCTTGGGTTGAAGCTATCAAGGAGGTGCCTGGATGACAAGATGTGTTAATGGTACAGAAATAAAATTAGATCATTCTTGGCTTCTAAAAAGTCAAGAGATGGGCTGAAAAGTTGATTAGTGGGACATATTAGGAACAAAAGACCCAGAAGCAAAGGAATATAACATAGTGTTGATTAAATCCAAAGACCGCAAATACTGTGGGAAGTTACTATTTGACAAAAAGTACTGCGAAAACTGGAAAGCAGTCTGGCAAAAATTAGATTTAAACCAAGACCTAAAACAATCTACCTCAATAAGTTCCAAAAAGACAAATGATCTACATGTGAAAAGTCACTTCGTAAATATATTAGAGGAACAAGTTAGGAGAAATCTTCTGCATCGATGGACAGAAGAACTTCTGGCCAAACAAAGGACAGGGAGGATCAAGGGAGATAAAGGGGACAATTTTATTTACATAAAATTGAAAGGCTTTAGCACAAATAAAAACAATACCATTAAAATTAGAAGAGAAGTAATTTGTAAAAAATCTTTTCAGAAAGCTTCTCTGATAAAGTGCTGATATCCAAAATATAAAGGGAACTGGGTCAAATACATAAGAAGAGTAATTTATATAGATTAAGGGTCAAAGGGTAAAAACGGCATTTCTCAAAAATGAAAAACCAAATTATTAACAACCACACGGAAAATTCTTAAAATTACTAATAAAAATGCAAAATAAAATACGTTACAGTCCTCCATACACCCTTCAGGTTGGCAAAAATGACAGAAAGCGAGAACACGACAGTTTTTGGAACAAGTTGAGAAGGAGGACAGACACACCATGGACTGCAGCTGGAGTTATGAACTGGTCCAACTATTTTGGAAAATAGTTTGGATCTATATCCAGAAAGTAACGAAACTCACTCTCTTACCCTGTGATAACACTACCAGGCCTACATCCTAAAGACATCAAAGGAAGAGTGAAAGGTTGCATATGGACAAAAATATGATAATAGTTCTTTTATGGTAGCAAAGAACTGGAAACAAAGGACAGCGCTCGTAAATTGAGACATGGTTGAATAAATTATGGGTGTGGGTGTGTGTGTGTGTGTGTGTGTGTGTGTGTGTGTGTGTGAGAGAGAGAGAGAAAGAGAGAGAAAGAGAGAGAGAGAGAGAGAGAGAGAGAGAGAGAGAGAGAGAGAGAGAAAGAGAGAGAGAATATACATCTGGAGAAACCTAGGAGGACTTGTATGAACTGATGCAATGTGTAGTAGAGTCAAGGTAACACTTTATATGACTGTAATTATAATATGGTTGAGAGGCAGTGAGGTGTTAGTGATACCGACGTAAAAAAGGGGAAAAAATAACAAAAGCATCCAAGACTTTAAAATAATAAAAAAGAGAATAGAACAGGTTCCGGCCAGTGGAACACCTTAGGAACTACCTTGCTGAATGTATTTCTGTTCTTTAAAAGTGCACGTGATTTCATAATTACTATACTATCCATAATTTCATGGTCAATACTCTCATTTTCTTTGTATATGGAAATGTTCATTTGTCAAATCCAGAAGAAAAAACAAATTTATTTTAAAAATTCAAGGGATAGTGAAGACATTAAAGGTCATCGAGGGGAGAAGGTTGCTTTAACCTTTGACTCAATCATCAATTTTGCAGAGATTGTTATGAAGGTTGAATAACTGCATCCACTTTTATGAGTACTGAAGGGTGAAATTTCAGTCATCAGGATAATTTGGCATTCCAGATGATTCATTCCTTTAAAGTGCCAGATAAACAAGATACTGATACAGTGGTGTTCTATTTCTGTCATATAATCTTAATTGAATCTGTGTTTAATCTGTCTTCAACGTCTCACAATCAAATATGTGAAAAGGACAAGAGCAAATTTGTTATCTTGCCTTCTTTCCCTCATGAAAAGCAAGTTTCTTGTGTGAACTAATGACAGTGCATTGGGTGGCAACAGGAAAACAATCATGCAATCCCCACAAAAATACAAAAGAACAATAAAATATAACTCAACTTATGCAGCAACAGAGGAAAAAAGGGTACATTCCTCCTCAACTCTCTGAAGACACAGGAGACTGTGGGTGCAAAATGATGCATATGCTATCAGTGTGTTGACTTTCTGTTTTTATCTTTGCTCTAAGTGAAGCTGAGGGAAGTGTCTAACTAGGGAAAAATTTATTAAACATTTTAAAAGGTTTCAGTTGAATTTCTTGGTCACTGATAAGTACTTTTTCAACTAAACTATAAGATTTTTCTACTTGGAGCACTATCAGTTGACTTAGGGCCCTGATCTCATTAGGGATATTTATTTTTAAAATTAATGGTTATAAAGTAAAAGTGGAACTCCATGAGATACATGTAAATAAGGAGCACTTTCCTGCCATGTGAGAACATTATAGATTATATGTGGCAAGCTGATCAAAAAGAGGCGTGGCTATCTCAGAGTGCAGCAGCAGCAACAATGGCCAAAGATCTTGGACAACACAGACGTTGTTAGCGCTCTCTGATACAAACCTGGAAGACACTATTTTCCATCTGTAAAAATGGAAGCCCTTGAGAGTTGTATCAAAATCTTTGAAAATTTGGCTAAGATCTTACATACTAATTACAGTGTTTTGGCCTGGTACTGACAGGTGTTAACATAATGAATATGCCAATATTACTTATTTATGTAGTGTCCTGCTCCACTGTCTACAGGGATTTTGAAAATAAGACTCTATTTTCTTCATAGCAGTTAAACCTCTGTAAGTTTCTGATTTTATATATTCAGCCAATAACTATGTCAATTTTTGGAATACCTAACCTAGGTAAAAGATTTTTAGGTACTTGTTTCCAGTAATATTATGAAAACTATCAAGGTAACAGACTTCATTAATAAAAATGACAAAAAAAAATCGCACGATTATGTCAATAGATAGAAGCACAAAAAGCTTTTGACAAAATACAACACCCAACCCTGTTAAAATCACTAGAAAATCTAGGAATAAATGGAACATTCCTTAAAACAAGTAGTATTTATCTCAAACCAAGAGTTTGCTTTCTTTATAACAGACTACCTCACAGTTCTTGTCTACAAAATCAGGGGTAAACATAAGAATGCTCATTATAACTACTATTTAATAATAGTGTAAATTTAAGTAAATGACACATGAAAATGAAGTTGAAATAAACACAGGCAAAGAAGAAACAAAATCATCACTTTCTGCTGGACATAATAGTTTGCTTAGTGACACCAAAAGTAAATTTTAAATTAACTTAAAACCATGATTTAACTTCAGCAAATATTCATAATATAAAATAAATCCATCTGGCCATTCATGAACATCAGCTTCAACCTACGAACAACTATGTACCATACATAGGCCTGATGCTAGGGACACAAATACTAAAATCACAACATTTCCTGCCCTTAAGGAGATTACATGCTACCAGAGGAAAACAACATGAACAGGCAAGAGACACAAAAAAATACAAACTCACTATAAAATGGGGGAAAAGCGGGGTGACCTACTAACAAGGAAGAATCAAGACAAGTCTTATAGAGAAAGTGGCATCTGAACTGACGTTTATAGGAAGCTAGGAATTCCACAAGGGATCTATGAGAAGGACTGAGAGCAGGAGGAAGGGAAAAGTGGCCCGTAAAAAGGCACAGAATTCATCGTACCCTTTTCTTCCAAACCACCTTATTACCATTAGGAGTGCTACTATCCTACCAGCAAACCAGGCTTGCAAATTATGCATTTTCCTCAGTTCCTTCATCATTCTTACTCTCCCCAATATATCCAATCACTTGCCAAATCTTAATCATTTCTGTCTCTTCATCTCCGGTATATGCCCAATTCTTTTCATTTACTACACAGCCACCACCGTAGTTCAGGCCTTCATCGTCTTGCACCCAGACTCCTAATAGCCTCTGAATCAGTCTCCCAGTCCCAAAGTCTCTCCCCATTCCATTCCACCCTCCACAAAGCTCCCAAAGTAATTTTCCTAAAGATCATGTTTTATCTCCGGGCCAGATGGACTTACAAGCTAATTCTATCAAACATTTAAAGAATAGTTAATTCCAGTACCATATAGATTATTTGGGAAAATTAGCAAAGGAGTCCTACCCAAATTCTTTTTATGATACAAATATGATACTGATACCTAAACTGGGAAGAGCCAAAACAGAGAAAGAAAATTAGAGACCAATTTCCCTAAAGAATATAGATGCAAGGGGGGAGGAGCTAAGATGGCGGAGTAGAAAGACTCACCTATGCTAGCTCCGAACCCACAGCCCATAAATTTCCTGTAAAAAGAACTCCCCACAAATTCTGGAGCAGTGCAAGCCATGCAGAAACACAATGGAGGAGATTTCCGTTCCAGAGAGCCCAGAAAAACCAACCCCAAAGGTCTGTTGCGCACCGGACAGCGGAGCCCACCCCTGCCCTGCCCTGGCTGCACGGCCGGAGAGGATCAGATCGAAGCACGCTCTAGGGATGGAACCTCTGGTGGCCACGAAGGTCCCTCCACCCACAGGCACTACAGGTCAGTGAGAGAGACTTCTGGGCTGGCCGAGAGGGGAGCAGGGTGTCTCCGTGGATTGGGCCCCCTCGGGAGGCAACGGCAGAGGCGGCAGCGGGCCTGGGACTCCTGGAACAGACGAGCTCAGGGCCATTACTGAAGATCTCCCCATAAACCCCCTGAGGGAACTGAGCCTGGGAGTCGGCCCTGCCCCCACCCCAGCACCAGAACTTAAGCTCACACTGAATAGCAGCCCCGCCCACTGCTGAAAGCCCTGAGGCTGGGGAGCAGCATTTGAATCTCAGACCCCAAACACTAGCTGGGTGCATCTAGGCGGGGATGCAGAGGAATCTCAGAAGTCAAGTAACTGGCTGGGAAAATGCCCAGAAAAGGGGAAAAAAAATAAGACCATAGAAGGCTACTTTCTTGGTGAACAGATGTTTCCACCTTTCATGTCTGATGAGGAAGTACAATGCTTACCATCAGGGAAAGATGTGGAAGTCAGGGCCTCTGTATCCCAGACATCTGAAATAGATATCCAATGGGCTCAGGCCATTGAAGATCTCAAAAAGGATTTTGAAAATCAAGTTAGACAGGTGGAGGAAAAACTAGGAAGAGAAATGAGAGAGATGCAAGAAAGGCATGAAAAACGGGTCAATACCTTGCTAAAGGAGACCCAAAAAAATGCTGAAGAAAATAACACCTTGAAAAATAGGCTCACTCAATTGGCAAAAGAGGTTCAAAAAGCCAATGAGGAGAAGAATGCTTTCAAAAGCAGAATGAGCCAAATGGAAAAAGAGGTTCAAAAGCTCACTGAAGAGAATAGTTCTCTCAAAATCAGAATGGAACAGATGCAGGCTAATGACTTTCTGAGAAACCAAGAAATCATAAAACAAAACAAAAAGAATGAAAAAATCGAAGAGAATGTGAAATATCTCATGGGAAAAACAACTGACCTGGAAAATAGATCCAGGAGAGACAATTTAAACATTATGGGACTACCTGAAAGTCATGATCAAACAAAGAGCCTAGACATCATCTTCCATGAAATTATCGAGGAAAACTGCCCTGAGATTCTACAACCAGAGGGCAAAATTAGTATTGAAAGAATCCATCAATCACCGCCTGAAAGACATCCAAAAAGAGAAACTCCTAGGAACATTGTGGCCAAATTCCAGAATTCCCAGGTCAAGGAGAAAATATTGCAAGCAGCTAGAAAGAAACAATTCCAGTATTGTGGAAATACAATCAGGATAACTCAAGATCTGGCAGCTTCTACATTAAGGGATCAAAGGGCGTGGAATAGGATATTCCAGAAGTCAAAGGAACTAGGACTCAAACCAAGAATCACCTACCCAGCAAAACTTAGTAGAATACTTCAGGGGAAAATATGGTCTTTCAATGAAACAGAGGACTTTCAAGCATTCTTGATGAAAAGACCAGAGCTGAAAAGAAAATTTGACTTTCAAACACAAGAAAGAGAAGAAGCATGAAAAAGTAAACAGCAAAGAGGAGTCATAAGGGACTTACCAAAAGTGAACTGTCTACATTCCTACATGGAAAGACAGTATTTGTAACTCTTGAAACTTTTCAGTATCTGGGTAGTTGGTGGGACCACACACACACATACACACACACACACACACATACACACACACACACATACACATGTGCACACACATACACACACATACAGAGACAGAGAGCACAGAGTGAATTGAATAGCATGGGACCATATCTTAAAAGAAATGAAGGTAAATAGTGACAGAGAAATGTAGTGGGAGGAAAGAGGGTGAAATGGAATGGGGTAAATTATATCTCATTCAAGAGGCAAGCAGGAGACTTTTTAGAGGAGGGAAAAAGAGGAGAGCTGAGAAAAAACCAAGAAGTTTACCCTCATCACATTCAACTAAAGGAAGGAATAAAATGCACACTCACTTTGGTATGAAAACCTATCTTACAATACAGGAAAGTGGGGGAGAAGGAGATAAGCAAGGGGGGGGGATGAAGGGAGGGCAATGGGAGGAGGGGGCAATTTGAAGTCAACACTCAGGGAGGGACAGGATCAAAAGATAGAATAGAAACAATGGGGGGCAGGATAGGAGGGAGGGAAATACAGTTAGTCTTACACAACACGACTATTATCGAAGTCATTTGCAAAACTATACAGATAGGGCCGCTATTGAATTGCCTGCCTTCCCAACGGGAATGGGTGGGGAGGGAGGGATGGGGAGAATTTGGAACTCAAAGTTTTAGGAACAACTGGTTAGTATTGTTGTTGCTACTAGGAAATAAGAAATACAGTTAATGGGGAATAGAAAGTCATCTGGCCCTACAGGACAAAAGAGAAGATGGGGAGAAGAGAAGGGAGGGATGATAGAAGAGAGGGCAGATTGGTGATAGGGAAAATTAGATTGCTCAGTGTATTGGAATGGGGGAGGAGATAAAAGGGGAGAAAATTTGGAACCCAAAATTTTGCCAAAGTGAATGTAAAAATGTTAAATAAATTTTCGCTTAAATAAATAAATAAATGGAGGATCAAGATCGTTTAATCAGAAAAACTCAACATCAAGCAGAATGAAACCAAATGTGTGGGTACCAGAAATATACTAGAGAACTTCTCACATGCTAAAAAAGACAGAATTAAGCAACAAACCCAGACTGCCCTACCCCTTAAAGTGCTATAAACTGTTTCTGAAAGTGTTCTGAATCAAATTAATACATTTTTGAGGACCCATGCCTTCATAAAATACAAAAACTCCCTTCAATGACACAGATCAGCAACTCATCTGTAATTTTAACCTTAGAGAACTAGCTGGGGGCATTGAGATGAAGTATCCTAGTGTCAAATAGTATAGTATAGAGTTACTGTGTGTCAGAGTAGAATTTGAACTGAATCCAAGTCACAAGACCATAAATTTAGAGATGAAAGGGTCATCTAGTCTAATGTCATTTTACAGATGAAGAAAGTAAGGCTCAGATAAATTAAGGACTTGCTTCAGGGTAACATAAGCAGTGTATATACTGAGGTCTTCTTACTCCCAAAGAAGTGATTACTGTTGCATCATGTTGTCTCTCTCCAAAGCCAACACCAGACGTTACCTAATTTTATGTATCTCTCAAGATTTTTAAATGTATGTTTACTTATTCTAAGAACCTATCCCTTCCTGCAAAAAAAAAAAGCCTTAAAAAATATTCTACAAAACCCTCTGATATACTGAATACACGCATGAAGAGAAAGGTCTGAGAAAATACTGAACAAGCCTCCCAAGTTCTTTATTCTCACAGCTTAAGCACACACCTCCTACCTCACCTTTAAAAAATCTAGCTGTCTTGGAATGTGATAATATGACTACAGATTCTCTGGCCTGTGAACCTTTGAGTAAAAACTGGAAGCAGCATAACAACAATTATGGCTCATTAAAAGCAGATGGCTCACTTGAAAAGGATGAAAACGTCAAATGAAACTAAGCACAAAAATGAAATGGAACACCTGATGCTCCAGATAATTAAGCCCTTTGCACAAGATCAACGAGCAAATCAGCAAGGGAGAAAGGAATGGAACCCAGACACAATCTCCATTTATTTATTTATTTATTTTGCTGGGCCCAACTACTTGTAAATAATGAACAAGTAAAATAATTTATTGTCCAGGGAAGAAAAATCAGAAAACTGACCTCACCAGAGCTTACCTGGTACCAAAAGGAGGTAAGAAAATCCATCACCATAGGGACTGAAGTCTTTCCTCTCCTACCTCCACCTGTCTCCATCCTATACCATCTTCTAACCAGAACTAATTCACCTTCAGAGAACTAACTACTAGACTAGCTTATCATCTTCCCTGACACTCCCTGTAAGGTCCTCCAGGGCTTACCCTGACTTGCCTCTAGGACCCCAGCATTGTCATGTGACTTAGTGATGTAACCAAAGGTGGGACCTCCTGGGTCTTTCCATCAATACTGCAACTGAACTCTCTTTGATTGTCTCTGCCTAATTAGAATGTGAGCTTCTTGAGAGCAGGTACCCACAGCCCTTTGACTTTTCTATTTATACCCTAGCATTAAGCACAGTGCTTGGCACACAGTGCTTGGCTTAATAAATACTTGTTCGTTCATTTAGAATGAAGTAAAGACTAGTTAAAACATGATTCAGTATGGTTATATCCATCCAATGAAGCTTAATCACAAGATGAACTGCCAACTGCTTCAAAGCATTTTCCAGGTACTCTTCCCACATTTCTATTTGAGAAAGTTTAGCATCTTTTACAAACAGCTAGCATGAATTCAAAAGTTTCTGCATATAAACAAGCAAGCAAATGAACTACTATATGAAACAACGTGACAAACATGCTGCAAGAGTGGTTCCAAACCACTCTGGAGTAGAAATACCACTGCTGCTTGATTTCCAAGCAGAAAGGAAATCGCCATCACTTCTAAAAAGCGTCAGGTAGCACACGCGCGCACACGTGTGTGTGTGTGTGTGTGTGTGTGTGTGTGTGTGTGTATCTCTACTCAAAGGGCTAAAACCCAGGCTGAGGGTAACCAATGGACTGCAAGCCCATTGGTGAATTACTCAGGCGTCTAACCCAAACGTGAACACTTTCCCTGACAGAATGGATGAGTGAGAATAGTTTGTTCCAAGGAGGTGCGGTGGAGAACACAGAGCTTAGTCAGACAACGAAGCCAGAATCATTCACTGCGTCCTGGGCCAGTGCCAGTCATCTTGGATTTTGGCCTTGCCACTGGACTTCAAAGACTCTTGGTAAAGAAAGCAAAGCTGACTACTCTGCACAATTCCGCCTCTCTTACATCCAATTCAGGCACGAGTCAAGATATCACCTGTGATGTCACTGGTTCTCTTCAAAGACAAAGGATAAACAACAAATTATATGTGCACCTACACATGCACATATATTTATATATAAAATACACATAACACTAAATTTAAAATAATTTGTTTTGAAATTTTCATACCATTTCTATAGTCCTAAGAAGATCTCAGACTAGTTGTGCTGAAAATCAACTAAAAGAATAAATAAATAAAACCTTGAGAACTTTCAGAAACAAAAATCTCCTACCAGGACCCCATAAGACCACTAATAAAGAAATAAAAGGTCTTGGATATGGTAACCAATACGAAGAGATCCCTTGTAAAGTTATTCCCTTCGGCCTATCATTTTAATTCTCCAAACAATTCCTTCTTTGCCTTCTCAAATTCTCCTTAAGTTTGGAGGCTTCCTAAACAATAGAAAGAAGGTTGGTTTCATGAGTCAAAAGAAATGGGTTTAAATCCCACCTCTGACATACAATCTACATGACCTTGGGCAAGGGAATTAACCTCCAGAAGCCTCGATTTACTCATCTGCAAAATGAGGCGGGCTAGACTGGATAACGCTTGGGGCATCTTCCCAAATCTCCAGACCCTAAGAAAAGGGATTCTATGAGATTGATTTTGTTTCAAAATTGAAGGTACACAGGATTTTTAAAAGTAAATGTTTAAAAACTATTAAAATTAAGCTATGAAAGAAATCAATAAAACATTGAGAGTTAAAGCTTCTTAAAATGAGATAACCATATACAGGAAAAAGAAATTTAGAAAGGCCAGAGCACTTTTAAAACCACAAGCTAAGATCAACATTTCGTTTAGATAAAACATCAGTTTCAAAAGCATGTAATTCAATGAAAGGACAACTTCCATAATTGTCCAAAATTAGGATGGCTTCCCTTATCAAGGAAACTACAGAAAGGCAGGCCACCAGGTGAAACTGGCTGAGGTACTAACTCATTCCATATTGCAAAGAAAGATAGCCACTATTTAATATTAAAGTTTACAGAAGCAAGTACAATGCAGAAAAGCAAAAAAAAGTCTTGGTGTCCTTCAAAATAAGTACTTCCAAAAAAAGCTAACCTCATTGATCCACATAAATGTACTTCTACACAAGTACTGTATATAAAAAAAGGTAAAGCCATAAAATAGAGGAAAAGCTAACAAATAAAAATAAAGACTGATCATTAAGAGCACTCACTATACAGAAAAAGACTAAACTTACACAGTAATGAGACACAGTAAAAATTCTAAATGGCAGAATGACAATAATCTGTTAAAACCTCAACAAAAAAAGCTTATGGCTTTATTGATCTTATAAATACAGGTTTCTTTCCATTTTAAAATTTTGCATTTACTTCTGCACACTCAAGCTGACTGTAGTATTCTACAGATATTAAGTATCCTGAAAACCTATACGTTATTTAAGTTTCAGATAAAGAAAATCTTAGTTTCCAAGTTTTAATCACCATCAGGGATGTGTTAAGGTGTGCAAAATACTTGCTTCACAACATTTCAAAAACATTTGTAGCAAAAGCATTATTGTCCCTATTTTATAGAAGAAACTGAGACTTTGACAGGTTAAGGGACTTGTCTGCTACATGTCTACTAAGCGTTAATTAAATAGGCTCACAGATTTAGGGTTTAAAAGGACACTGGACCCTTGTCTGGCAGGTTCATTTTATAGATGAAGAGACAGTGGCCCAGTGACATTAAATGATTTGCTTATCGTATTGCAATCTCTAACTCCAAATCTGGAACTCTACAATTCCCTGCCCCCTTCAGTGAGGAAGAAATTCAATTTCTCATTTCCTCTATCAAAATTATGATGTTCCTTATCATTTAGTGATTTTAATAAACGGAAAATGTAATGAAAATGTAATGCAACAAAATTTCTGCCTTTCCAGAAAAAAAAAATTTGCCTTACTTATTCCTTCTCCTAGTAGTCAGTAAAATGTCAAACATGTATCAAATTCTCATAGCATACTTCTACTTTATACTTTATTACTTGAAAATAATAAAATGAAATATTTTTTTACAATTCCTCAAATGTCTTATTGTTAGTAACAACCTCTCAACTACTGTGTTATTTTATTTCACGAGTTAACAGCACAAATGACTGATTCCAGTCAACAACCCAATTACTTATGGCTCTTTCAAAGTAAATTCAATTTTACAGAACGCATACATGAAATTTTTTTCATTATTTCCAAGTTCAAAACAGTTTATTGCTGTTTTTCAAATCTGGCTACTTACTCTTGTTTAAAGTTATTCTATGAGTCGGCTCAATCTGTTAGAGTACAGGAGTCATCAGGAAAAGATCACCGAGGAGAGCAAATCTCAGTAGCCACCAACTTTATCCTAAGCAAAGGCATTCCCCAAGTAAAGTATCTTTTTTCTCTGAATTGCAGAATGACATGCTTTAGAATGGAATAAGAAAGGTGTAAACGGAATAAAAGAAAACTGGTCTACTAACTACCAATTTAAAAAAAAACCCTCATAACAAATGTCCTAACAGATTAACAAGTTGTTGAGTTTGGATTTTTCTACAAGCCTTCAGCTTTCTGTAAACAGAATATAAGATTAAAGCTCACTTCTCTATTACAAATAAATGGTATGGGGAGAACACCAACATGAATAAAGCTACACAGGAACACACAACAAATTGCTAACCTTGTTATCTCTAATGTTTTAATAAATTTTAATATTTTTATTAAGCACCAAAGGAGGACAAAAGAGAATTACATGTAAAACTGTACATCTTTATTGCATACAGCATGCTTTTTTAAAAGGATAGAATAAATTCAACACTACTTTCCAAAGTTGTACTGTGAATTTTCCTATGAAATTCCTTCCGTGTTCTTTTGTGTGTTTGTCAGGATATTAAGTAACAGTCCCCCAATTGCTTTTCCTGGGTTTTCTTGTTTTTTAGGGAGAGGGAACAACACTATCCTTAGCTCTCCCCCCTTCCCAAATATCCCTCCCAACAAATAATAAAAAAAAGGAAAACAGTATTCTTCCAACAATTAAATATAATCAAGCAAAACATGACCACCTATTTCTGCACCTTGTCTGAAGATGGGTAACAGACTTCATCATCAGTTCTCTGGAGTTCTGATTACCTCCTGCATTGATCATCATTCTAAAGACTTTCCAAGTCGTTTACCATTATAAGAATGCAGTGTACATTTTTCTGATTCTGCTCACTTCATCCCATAACACTTCAGAAGTCCTCAAAAGTTCCTCCAAATCTTTCTCCTTTTGTTATTTCTCTTTATATAGTAATATGACATTGCATTCATATACTTTAATTTTTTCAGCCAGTCCCCAATTGATGGGCACCCCACTTTGTTCTCCAGATCTTTGATCCTTCAAAAAGAAATGATGTATTTTTGAACATATGGGTCTTTTCCCTCTTTCTTTGAGCTCTTTTGGATGTAAGTCATAGTAGCTTATACTGAGTCAAAAAACAGGAATAGTTTAGTGACTTTCTGGACATATTTCCAAATTGCTGGACTAATTCATAGCCCCACCAACAAGGTAACAGAGTGCCTTTTTTTTTCTGCAATGCCACCAAGAGTTGTCATTTTTTTCTTTTTTAGCATCTTTACCATTGATAGAAAAGACTTCAAAGTTGCTTTTCTTTTAATTTCTCTAATTACTAGTGGTTTGGAGGACTTCTTCATACAGTCACTAATTGCTTGGATTTTTCTTGCTTTGAGAATTGTCCACTGATATTCAAACATTTATATTCTGAGGAATAGCTGTCATTCTTACACATTTTTATCAGTTCCTTAGATATGGATATCAGAAATTTTTCAGAGGAACTTGATATAAAACTGTTTACCTAACATTGTTAAAGTGTAACCCTAGGGTAAATCTGTATTGTGCAGTGCTGGGTGCCACCTTCATGATGGGAGTTTAAAGGACTTTTTAATGTTAAACCTAAATATTAGGCAAGCCTAAGAAAGTTCCTTTTAGTCAACAAATAAACATTTGTTATGTATCCACGATATGACAGGCACTTGTTAAGCACTGGGTATACAAAAAGGGGGTGGGGGCCATATCAGCCCTCGAGGAGTTCATATATATAGCCTAATGGGGAAGACAAGCAAAAAATATGCACAGACAAACCATACACACACACACACACACACATATGTGTGTATATAACATACATGTGTGTATAAAAACGGGAAATCATTAAGTCAGAGGAATTGGGAAAGACTTTCTTACAGAAAAAGAAGCAAAAGCAGTGCCCCAAAAGGGAAGGGGAAGAAAAGGACAACCTAAGAGATGTAGCCAGTTAGACGGCTGCTATGGGGGCTCACTCACAAGACTACCCTCCTGAAGGAAAAGCAGATGTAACTGAATGGAGAACCACCAGATGTCAGCATAGTAAAAGCAGTCCAGAAAATAACATCATAGGCTAGCAAGCTGATACTGACACCTGAATGGAGAGGCTGAATCAACATAGGCAAAGGGTTTAAGTTAGGACACAACCAAAGAAGCATAAGTTGTCCAGCTTACATATATTCCCTACAAGTGCGTTCATGTTTCCTCTCCCACAGGTGTTACTGGGATGTATAGGAGGACAGTTTCCTTGGTTTACCTTGCTATTGTGTTTTAATGTTTTTGTTTCATGATTATTAAAAGTGGCTTCTCATAAAGCAGAATAATGTAAAATCAATTTAAGTAAAGTTTGGCAAGAGACCCACTTCAGTAGAGTCAGTCCAAGGACATTAACGGATGAAAACTGTATAGGAAGCAAAAAAAACCAAGAAAAATGGAAACGCTATGCAAAGATTTTTATAACAAAATTTTCACCATCGAAGATGACAGAGATACCACACTTGGAACTCCAATTTCACAATGCTCCACAGATAGAAATTGAATTAAAATGAACAAAGTTGGGAAAAGGAGACCAAACACAGATAAAGGGAATCCATAGTGGAGGTGGTACAATTATGAGGGAACTGAGGGATCAATTCAGAAGGCAAGTGACAGAAGGGAAGGTAACAAAGGAAGGGTGAACAAAGGTCAGATCTTAATAACACTTTTTTTTAAGGCTACTAAGAGAGTATTAACAACTACCAATTTTAAATGACTACCTCTCCATTTGTACAAAGCTTTAATGAGATTCATAGCCACATGCACTGAGTGAATCCTCAATGAGGCTATTATCAGGGAACAGGCAGACCTATAATGCAATATTTCATAATGTACTATATCTTTATGATTATGCAAATTACTGAAAGATACAGAGCACTCAAGATCGCATGTGCTTATTGTGGTTAATTATGAAGAAGAATTTAATTTGGTAGATCTAAAAGCTACATTTAAAGCTCTCATCCAACAAGGTGTCTTTCATTCATATACCAAAATCTTTCTGGATTCCTTGAAAGCAAACCCAGAAATACCCTTCTTAAGCACCATCCTATGAGGAATAAAGTAGGAAGTCATATACTCACCCCAAGTGTTCACTACTGCTATACCAAATAAAAGAAAAGGAGAGAATTCTGTGGGTGATGAGGTTCTCCAAACGCTTTTGTTGCAAGTGACATCATGCTAGTTGCATCAAGCCCCAGAATACTATCAAGTCTTCCAGAAGAGATCTGTATCTACTTGAAAGAGTTTAGGTTGATCATATGTACAGAAAGGGACACGTGAATGAACAAAATCTACTGCTCAACTTATGATACACATTTGAATGGAGAACGTATAAAGCTTATACAACTGTGTTTGCGTGTGTGTGTATGAGTATGAGGCAAATAAAAATGGACAATTAGTTAGGTCTTGCATTAATCAAAAAAAGTGGGCTAGATTGCCTTCAGGAAAACTGCAGAACTCTGTTAGTGAAACCAAACTTCTCTCAAAAATAAAGGCCCATCTTATTAATACCAATATTCTGCTAGTGTTATTATTTGCCTGAAAGATATATATATATAGTCCCATAATTTTTAAATTGTCTCTCCTGGATCTATTTTCCAGGTCAGTTGTTTTTCCCATGAGATATTTCACATTCTCTTCCATTTTTTCATTCTTTTGGTTTTGTTTGGTGATTTCTTGGTTTCTCAGAAAGTCATTAGCCTGCATCTGTTCCATTCTAATTTTGAGAGAACTATTCTCTTCAGTGAGCTTTTGAACCTCTTTTTCCATTTGGCTAATTATGCTTTTGAAAGCATTCCTCTCCTCATTGGCTTTTTGAACCTCTTTTGCCAATTGAGTGAGCCTATTTTTCAAGGTGTTACTTTCTTCAGCATTTTTTTGGGTCTCCTTTAGCAAGGTATTTCATTTCTCTTCCCAGTTTTTCCTCCACCTGTCTAACTTGCTTTTCAAAATCCTTTTTGAGCTCTTCCAAGGCCTGAGCCCACCCGACATCCCCCTGGGATGTCTGGGATACAGAGGCGCCGACCTCCATGTCTTTCCCTGATGGTAAGAATAGATGCTCGTCATCAGAATTGAAAGGCGGGAACATTTGCATCTGCTCAAAGAAGCTCTCTATAGTCTTATTTTTCTTCCCTTTTCTGGGCATTTTCCCAGCCAGTTACTTGACTTCTGAGATTCCTGTCCACCCCTGCCTAGATCCGCCCAGCTAGTGCTTGGGGTCTGAGATTCAAATGCTGCTTCCCAGTCGCAGGGCGATCCGTGGCGGGAGCGGCTGCTATTCAATGTGAGCTTAAGTTCTGGTGCTTGGGTGGGGGCAGGGCCGCCTCCCAGGCTCAGTTCCCTAAGGGGCTTTATGCAGAGACCTTCATGAATGGAGCGGGTGGGGGCAGGGCCACCTCCCAGGCTCAGCTCCCTCAGGGGCTTTATGCAGAGACCTGAACTTCTGCCTGCCTGCTCAGGGAGTCCCGGGGCACTGCCACTGCCCCCGCCTCTGCCTCCGCCGCTTCCTGCCCCTGCCTCTGCCTCCGCCGTTTCCTCCCAAGGGGGCCCGAGTCACGGAGACACCCCGCTCCCATTTCGGCCAGCCCAGACGTCTCTCTCACTGACCTGTAGCGTCTGTGGGCGGAGGGACCTTCCCGGCCACCGAAGGTTCCGTCCCTGAAGCCTGCTCGGATCTGCTCCTCTGGGGCCGCGGCCAGAGCAGCGCAGGGGTGGACTCCGCTTTCCGGGGCGCGATGGAGCCTGGGGATGGCTCTCCAGGGCTCTCTGCAACGGAAATCTCTTCCACTGTGTTTCTGCACACCCTGCAGTGATCCAGAACTTGTGGGGAGCTCTTCTTACATTAAATCCATGGGCTGTGGGTTCGGAGCTAGCATACGTGAATCTTTCTAGTCAGCCATCTTGACTCCACCCCTGAAAGATATATATATAATACCAGACACTCCAAAGAAACATAAGTCCCACATAGGGGAGATGTGAGATCTGAATTTCTCATATGGAGATGTGAATGGTCAATATAAGAAGAGTGCAATTTATGAAGAACTTCAAAGAACAAAACTAATAGATGTCATGAGGGAATATACGATAGGAAAACACGGATTGGTCATATGTTAAGAATGAGGGATTACAAGTAGAGAGAGACCAAGTGCTCTACTGATACCCTCAACTTCAAGGGAAAGTCAAGAAGGCCTCTGACACACTAAGTGGACTCCCAATGGTCAACTTATGGGAGAGCACAGACAAGAATTCATGACTGGCATGTATATGGGCTACAATTTGGATGACTAGAGATAAACTCCAAATGGACGAGCTCACACATCCATCTGAGAACTGTTTTAATTAAATGTCTTTTGCTTCATTTACTAATGTGTACTATGGTGTGGTCTGACAAAAGAAAAACATTAGCAGGGGCTCATGAGTCATACTTTTGACCATACACTGACACAAAGCATATTCTGAAGTGGGTTAAATATTCAGAGCCTCATTTCTGATAAATTATACTCACATAACTTTATATAGAATATGACCAACACATTCCTGAAACTATAATCATAGGCTAAACCAAATAATGTTCAGAATTTTATAAATAAAAAAAATTCACATGGCTTTCACTATAGTTTACATTCAGTGCCTCATGAAGCTAAACTATCAAATATATGTTATCAAAAGTATGAAACCCATAACATGGCAAAATAGGAAAATGATAAGTGTTGGAAAAAATGTGGAAAATTGGAACACTAATGCATTGTGAGTGGAGTTGTGAACTGATCCAATCATTCTGGAGAGCAATTTGGAACTATGCCCAAAAGGCTATAAAACTGTGTTTACCCTTTGACCCAGCAATACCACTTCTAGGTCTATATTTCAAAGAGATCATACAAATGGAAAAAGGACCCATATGTACAAAAATATTTATAGCACCTCTTTTCGTGGTGGCAAAGAACTGGAAATTGAGGGGATGCTCATCAACTGGGGAATGGTTGAACACATGGTGACATATATAAATGTAATGAAATACTACTGCACTATAAGAAATGATGAGCAGACAGATTTCAGAAAAACTTGAAAAGACTTACATGAACGGATGCTGAGTGAAGTGAGCAGAAACAGAAGAACACTGTACACAGCAACAGTAACATTATGCGATGACTAACTGATAAACTTAGCGCTTCTCAGCAGTGCAAGAATCTAAGACAACTCCATAAGACTCATAATGGAAAATGCTATCACATCCAGAAAAAAGAACTATGGATCTGAACACAGATCAAAGCACATTCTATGCTTGTTTGTTTTGTTTTTGATTCATCTTTCTCATGGTTCCTCCTGTTGGGTTCTAATTCTTCTTTTACAACATGACTAATGCGAAAATATGTTTAATATGAATGTATATATAGAGTCTATATCAGACTGCATGCCGTCTTGGGGCGGGGAGAGGGAAGGAAGAGGGAGAAAATTGAGAACTCAAAATTTTATGGAAGTGAATATTAAAAACTAAAAACAAATTAATTTTTAAAATTTTAGAAAATTTTTAAAAGACTGACAACAATGTCCTATGTAAAATAACTTTTAACATCATAAAAAAATTACCTTTAAAAGAAAAACCAATCAAGTCACTCAACCCTACAGGACTGCAATCCTTTAAGTCTCTATATTCTATCCCATCTTTGCCATCTAACTGACCCCTCTAATACAACTTTCAAACTCTCCTGGCCATTTGGCTCCTTTCCTATTGCTTTCAAATATGCCCATGTCATCCCCATGCCTCAAAAAACCCTCATTTGATCCCTCCATTTCTACGAGCTATCATCCCATATCTTTCCTTCCTTTTGTGGCTCAACTCCTTAAAAAGGTCCTCAATAAAAAGTGTCTCCACTTCCTTTCTTCTCGCTCTCTTCTTAATTCTCTACAGTCGAAGGGGTGGAGCCAAGATGGAGGAGTAGAAAGACTCACATATGCTAGCTCCGAACCCACAGCTCATATATTTCCTGCAAGAAGAACTCCCCACAAATTCTGGATCACTACAAGGCATGCAGAAACACAGTGGAAAAGATTTCCGTTCCAGAGAGCCCTGGAGAGCAGTCCCCAGGGGTCCATTGCGCCCCGGAAAGCAGAACCCACCCCTGCGCTGCCCTAGCCGCGGCCCCAGAGAAGCAGATCCGAGCAGGCTTTAGGGATGGAACCTTCAGTGGTGACAAAGGTCCCTCCGCCCACAGATGCTACAGGTCAGTGAGAGAGACTTCTGGGCTGGCTGAGAGGGGAGCGGGGTGTCTCCATGACTCGGGCCCCCTAGGGAGGCAGTAGCAGAGGCAGCAACCCTGGACTCCTCGAGCAGGCAGGATCTTCATTACTGAAGGTCTCTGCATAAACCACCTGAAGGAACTGAGCCTGGGAGATGGCCCTACCCCCACCTGCCCCATTACTGAAGGTCTCTGCATAAAGCCCCTGAGGGAACTGAGCCTGGGAGACTGCTCCGCCTCCACCCGCCCCATTACTGAAGGTCTCTGCATAAAGCCCCTGAGGGAAATGAGCCTGGGAGGCGGCCTTACCCCCACCTGAGCACCAGAACTTAAGCTCACATTGAATAGCAGCCGCACCTGCCACGGAAAGCCCATTTGAATCTCAGACACCAAGTACTAGCTGGGCGGATCAAGGCAGGGGTGGACAGGAATCTCAGAAGTCAAGTAACTGGCTGGGAAAATGCCCAGAAAAGGGAAGAAAAATAAGACTATAGAGAATTACTTTCAGGGGGCACAGATGTTCCCGCCTTTCAATTCTGATGACGAGGAACTATTCTTACCATCAGGGAAAGATGTGGAGGTCAGGGCCTCTGTATCCCAGACATACCAGATAGATGTCCAGTGGGCTCAGGCCATGGAAGAGCTCAAAAAGGATTTTGAAAATCAAGTTAGACAGGTGGAGGAAAAACTGGGAAGAGAAATGAGAGAGATGTAAGAAAAGTATGAAAAACGGGTCAATACCTTGCTAAAGGAGACCCAAAAAAATGCTGAAGAAAATAACACCTTGAAAAATAGGCTCACTCAATTGGCAAAAGAGGTTCAAAAAGCCAATGAGGAGAAGAATGCTTTCAAAAGCAGAATTAGCCAAATGGAAAAAGAGGTTCAAAAGCTCACTGAAGAGAATAGTTCTCTCAAAATTAGAATGGAACAGATGCAGGCTAATGACTTTCTGAGAAACCGAGAAATCACCAAACAAAACCAAAAGAATGAAAAAATGGAAGAGAATGTGAAATATCTCATGGGAAAAACAACTGACCTGGAAAATAGATCCAGGAAAGACAATTTAAAAATTATGGGACTACATGAAAGTCATGATCATAAAAAGAGCCTAGACATCATCTTTCATGAAATTATCAAGGAAAACTGACCTGACATTCTACAACCAGAGGGCAAAATAAGTATTGAAGGAATCTATCGATCACCGCCTGAAAGACATCCAAAAAGAGAAACTCCTAGGAACATTGTGGCCAAATTCCAGAATTCCCAGGTCAAGAAGAAAATATTGCAAGCAGCTAGAAAGAAACAATTCCAGTATTGTGGAAATACAATCAGGATAACTCAAGATCTAGCAGCTTCTACATTAAGGGATCGAAGGGCATGGAATAGGATATTCCAGAAGTCAAAGGAACTAGGACTCAAACCAAGAATCACCTACCCAGCAAAACTTAGTAGAATACTTCAGGGGAAAATATGGTCTTTCAATGAAACAGAGGACTTTCAAGCATTCTTGATGAAAAGACCAGAGCTGAAAAGAAAATTTGACTTTCAAACACAAGAATGAGAAGAAGCATGAAAAAGTAAACAGCAAAGAGAAGTCATAAGGGACTTACCAAAAGTGAACTGTTTACATTCCTACATGGAAAGACAATATTTGTAACTCTTAAAACTTTTCAGCATCTGGGTAGCTGGTGGGACCACACACACACACACGTACACACATGCACACACATACAGAGACAGAGAGCACAGAGTGAATTGAATAGGATGGGACCATATCTTAAAAGAAATTAAGGTAAATGGTGAGAGAGAAAGGTAGGGGGAGGAAAGAGGTTGAAATGGAATGGGGTAATTATATGTCATTTAAGAGGCAAGTAGGAGACTTCTTAGTGGAGGGAAAAAGAGGAGAGCTGAGAACAAAAACAAGAAGTTTACCCTCATCACATTCAACTAAAGGAAGGAATAAAATGCACACTCACTTTGGTATGAAAACCTATCTTACAATACAGGAAAGTGGGGGAGAAGGAGATAAGCAAGGGGGGGGGGCGGGTGATGGTAGGGAGGGTAATGGGAGGAGGGAGCAATTTGAAGTCAACACTCGGGGAGGGACAGGATCAAAAGACAGAATAGAAACAATGGGGAGCAGGATAGGAGGGAGGGAAATACAGTTAGTGTTACACAACACGACTATCAGGGAAGTCATTTGCAAAACTACACAGATAGGGCCTATATTGAATTGCCTGCCTTCCGAAAGGGAATGGGTGGGGAGGGAGGGATGGGGAGAAGTTGGAACTCAAAGTTTTAGGAACAACTGTTTAGTATTGTTGTTGCTACCAGGAAATAAGAAATACAGTTAATGGGGAATAGAAAGTCATGTGGCCCTACAGGACAAAAGAGAAGATGGAGACAAGAGAAGGGAGGGATGATAGAAGAGAGGGCAGATTGGTGATAGGGAAAATTAGATTGCTTGGTGTATTGGGGTGGGGGGAGGGGATAAAAGGGGAGAAAATTCGGAACCCAAAATTTTGTGAAAATGAATGTAAAAAGTTAAATGAATAAATTTTTATTAAAAAAAAAAATTCTCTACAGTCGACTCCAACTTTATCATTCAACCAAAACAGTTCTCTACAAAGATTATTAATGACCTCTTAATTCACAAATTTAACAGTCTCTTCTCAATTCTCATCCTTCTGGGCCTCTCTGCAGCATCTGACAATGTCAACCACCCTTTTCTTGATATTTTCTTCTCTCTGAGTTTTCATGGTACTACTTAACGTCTCCTGATTTTTCTCCTACATATCTAACTACTCCTCAGTCTCCTTTGATTGTTCATTATCCAGGATATTCCCATTAACCAAGTCTCAGTCATGGGTCCCCTTCTCTTCTCTTTCCATACTATTTTGTTACCAATAATAACAGGCTGGGTTTTGGTTTTGTTTTTTTTTTTAGCACTTTATAGCACACAAAACACAATCTTACAACTATCCAGTAATTTTCTTCATTTTAAGGCTAGGAAAAAATAAAAGTCAGAAATATTAAGTGACTTGTCCACAGCAATAGCAGTAATAGTAATAATATTAATAAGCAAATATTTAAGGGGTACTTTGGGGTTTACAAAGCATTTCACAAATATCTCATTTTATCCTCACAACAACCCTGGAAAGGTATGATACTACTGCCCCATTTAACAGATGAAAAAACTAAGGTAACCAGAGTTAAGTAATTTACCTAGGATCATGCAGCTAGTAAGTGTCTGTATCTTCCTGATTCCAGGTCTAACACTCTATAAACTGTGGCATGTGACTAACTATTATGTGACAGGCACTGGGTTAGTCACCAGGGATGGTAGAAGAAGAAAATAGTAATTTAAATGTATCTGAGGGTTTAGATTTATTAGGACAAATGGATCGATGAAAGCATTAACACAGACTGACTGGTTAATCAATTACTTATTATTAAAAACTATTTATTTTGGAGACAATTGCTACCTTGGCTGCAATTAATACAATCCTAAAACTATCAAGCTTTGGAGCCAGGACTCAACCTTAGGTCTTCTGACTCAGAATCTGGGACTACTTCACTATACTGTATTTCCTACTACATACTTACATAAAGAACAAGTGGCTTATTTCCTCTTAAATTTAATTCAATACTTAGTGACTGGCAAAAAGGCAAAAATTTCAAGGTTAATTAAGACCAATAGATTTTTTTTTTAATCTGGATCTCTGATTTCATTTCCCTGGAAGAAAACTGCCTCCACCAGTGCAGAACCGGTAGAACATTGTACACAGTAACAACAATATTGTACAATAAACAACTGTGAATGATAGCTATTATCAGCAAATACAATCATCCAAGACAACTCCAAAGGACTCTAAATGAAAATTAGGAGGGAGGGTGCGGGAAGACATTCTAAATACTAATAATTTCTGTACCTTCAAATTAACTCAGAGTGAATATTTTGTTAGTCTCTCCTCTCCATACCCTTTCCAATTCTCTGAACAAAGGCCATTTTGCCCTCTTGCTATTTGTGTTCTTCTCCATAGCCTACTGCCGTGAGAGTTACCAGCAAGTTCTAACGTTGTTTAAAATAAATGCTTAGAGACTATAACAATTCTCTCATTAGGCAAGGGTCCAAACTGTGGTCTCAACAATAGATACAAAGGAGGAAAATAAAATACTTTGACGATTCAGTGAAGTTTATTTCACCTTCAGTTTTTTTAACTGTTGACCAAGAATAGGGTGCCAATCCTATTAAACATAATCAGGTGACCCTAAAGCCACACTATAAATCAAAGCTTAAAAAAGAGATGGCCAGTAGTTATATACTCATCACGAAATGCTATGCTGGGACAAGATAAAGTCAACATTGCAATTTGCTCTTATAAAACAATATTTCAACATGTAGTCTGTGCCCACAAAGGAGGCCTTTGAGAAGAGCTAAGTATAGCACTTTCATACAGCTCTCCAAACAGAACAGCTTTTCCATAAGCCATTATAGGGAAAAGAAGAGGGAGAGGAGATACAGAGAACCCTCTCAACCTGCTAATTAGCTGGAACTCTAGTATTTGTCTGCCAATTCTACTGGGAAATACTACAAAGGGGGAGAAAAACAACTACTGAAAATACCTGAAAATACATTCAATGAAACAAGTGACAAAAAAAAGTACAACATTTAAGAGCCTAAAGCTTTCTAAACAGCCATTTCATCTGCCTCTCTCCTTCCCTGCCAAACTCTTTCTTTAGGATGCAAATTCTTCTTTAAAATATGAATTACTACAAAAGTTACATACAAAATTAAGTATCCACAAACTTTAATATTATAAAAAAGTAGTATTATTTACAAAATGGGACAGCTTCTCATTCTCAAATATGACAGATTAAGTATGAAGCGCAGCTGGTGTGTGATTTTGCAGCTCCTCATTTCTAACACAGGAGCAAAAACAGAAACCATTATGAAAAAAGTGTACAGCAAAGATGTAATTTTTTCAAAGTTGTATGTGTTTCTCCTTTAAAGACACAAATACCACTTGTTTATTTTTTGATTTATGTAGGTATTTAAACAATCTTAAAATGATCAATTCAATCTTGCAGCATCTCTATCAAGTTGTTAAGGGAGAAGGATCACCATCAATTTTTAATACAAAATTCAGACATGATCTGGATGTTTTCTATAAGTGGTCCAGAATAAAATTTTACAAACTCAGAGCAAGAAGGAATCTCAGAGGTCATTCCTAAACAGAATCAAAGTTAACAATCAGTTTTTGGCTGCTAAAGACCTAAATTTCCTTAATAGATAAATGGTCAGAAGATACAAAAAGTCAATTCTCAAAAGAAAAGCTTTCAGTAACCAGATACAAAAATGTTCCAAAACTTTAATAAGAGAAATTCAAATTAAACCTACTCTGAGGTCTCTCCTCACCAGAACACTGGCAAAGGTGACCAAGAAAAAAGGAAAATGTTATTTGTTGGTGGAGCCATGGGATAACCAGCACAGTAACGCAACACTGGTGGAGCTGTGAACTTGCAATTTGGAACAATATTAACAAAAGTCACTGAACCCTTAGCCTTAGTAGTACTGCTATGAGGCATATATTCTAGATTAATCAAAAACGGAGGAAAGGACACACACACACACATTTGTAACAGCACTTTTGTTGTAACAAAGAACTGGAAGGAAACTAAGGGAGTGCCCCTCAAATAGGTAAAGAATGAACAAAATAGAATATATAAATATAATGGAATATTACCACATCACAAATAATGGCAAGAGAAACAGATTCACAGGAAACTGGGAGGAACTGATGCAGACTGAAATGAGCAGAACAAGGAGCACAAAAGGAAAATAACTGAAAATTTTAAAGCAAGTGAACAAAGACAAGTCCAGAAGCCTGGTGATGAATCACGCTTGCCACCCCACCCCCACACTGCTTGGGAGATAGGAGGTAGACTGGAACATGAAGATGAAAAATGTACTTTCAACTACTGCCAGTGTGTGAGTAACTTTGCTTTGCTGTACTTATTTAGTGGGGAGAGAAAAAGTCGAGGAGTAGTGATAATGACACTAAAAAGTAAGAATTTCACATCAATGAAATACTTTAAAAATCCGCAGAAAAGGGGGCGGAGTCAAGATGGCGGAGTAGAAAGACGCACGTATGCGAGCTCCGAACGCACAGCCCATATATTTAATGTAAGAAGAGTTCCCCAGAAGTACTGGATCACTGCAGGGGGTGCAGAAACATAGTGGAAGAGATTACCGCTCCAGAGAGCCCTGGAGAACCGTCCGTCGTGCCCCGGAAAGTGGACCCCACCCCAGCGCTGCCCTGGCCGCGGCCCCAGAGAAGCTGATCCGAGCAGGCTTCAGGGATGGAACCTCCGGCGGCCAGGAAGGTCCCTCCACCCACTGATGCTACAGGTCAGTGAGAGACATGCTTGGGCGGACCGACAGAGGGGGGCGGGGTGTCTCTGGGGCTCAGGCCCCCTCGGGAGGAAGCGGCGGAGGCAGAGGCAGAGGGGCAGGAAGCAGCAGAGGCGGCGCGGCCGCAGAGGCAGGGGCAGGAAGCGGTGGAGGCAGAGGCGGGGAGGCAGTGGCGGCGCAGCTGCAGTGGCCCAGGACTCCCCCAGCAGCAGGCAGGATCTTCACTACTGAAAGTCTCTGCATAAACCACCTGAAGGAGCTGAGCCTGGGAAACGGCCCTGCCCCACCCGCTCCATTTCTGAAGGTCTTTGCATAAAACCCCTGAGGGAACTGAGACTGGGAGACTGCCCGCCTCCACCCGCTCCATTTCTGAAGGTCTCTGCATAAAGCCCCTGAGGGAACTGAGACTGGGAGGCGGCCCTGCTCCCATCCCAGCACCAGAACTAAAGCTCACATTGAATAGCAGCCGCTTGCCGCGGAAAGCCCATTTGAATCTCAGGCCCCAAGCACTAGCTGGGCGGATCTAGGCGGGGGTAGACAGGAATTTCAGAAGTCAAGTAACTGACTGGGAAAATGCCCAGAAAAGGGAAGAAAAATAAGACTATAGAGAGCTTTTTTGAACAGATGCAAATGATCCCGACTTTCGGATCTGACGACGACGAGGACATATTCTTGCCATCAGGGAAAGACGTGGAGGGCGGGGCCTCAGTACCCCAGACATCCCAGGGGGATGTCGGGTGGGCTCAGGCCTTGGAAGAGCTCAAAAAGGATTTTGAAAAGCAAGTTAGACAGGTGGAGGAAAAACTGGGAAGAGAAATGAGAGAGATGCAAGAAAAGTATGAAAAACGGGTCAATACCTTGCTAAAGGAGACCCAAAAAAATGCTGAAGAAAATAACACCTTGAAAAATAGGCTCACTCAATTGGCAAAAGAGGTTCAAAAACTCAATGAGGAGAAGAATGCTTTCAAAGGCAGAATTAGCCAAATGGAAAAAGTGGTTCAAAAGCTCACAGAAGAGAATAGTTCTCTCAAAATTAGAATGGAACAGATAGAGTCTAATGACTTTCTGAGAAACCAAGAAATCACCAAACAAAACCAAAAGAATGAAAAAATGGAAGAGAATGTGAAATATCTCATGGGAAAAACAACTGACCTGGAAAATAGATCCAGGAGAGACAATTTAAAAATTATGGGACTACATGAAAGTCATGATCAAAAAAAGAGCTTAGATATCATCTACCATGAAATTATCAAGGAAAACTGCCCTGACATTCTACAACCAGAGGGCAAAATAAGCATTGAAAGAATCCATTGATCACCACCTGAAAGAGATCCAAAAAGAGAAACTCCTAGGAACACTGTGGCCAAATTCCAGAACTCCCAGCTCAAGGAGAAAATCTTACAAGCAGCTAGAAAGAAACAATTCCAGTATTGTGGAAATAAAATCAGGATAACTCAAGATCTAGCAGCTTCTACATTAAGGAATCAAAGGGTGTGGAATAGGATATTCCAGAAGTCAAAGGAACTAGGACTCAAACCAAGAATCACCTACCCAGCTAAACTGAGTATAATACTTCAAGGGAAAATATGGTCTTTCAATGAAACAGAGGACTTTCAAACATTCTTGATGAAAAGACCAGAGCTGAAAAGAAAATGTGACTTTCAAACACAAGAAAGAGAAGAAGCATGAAAAAGTAAATAGCAAAGAGAAGTCTTAAGGGACTTACCAGAAGTGAACTGTTTACATTCCTACATGGAAAGACAATATTTGTAACTCTTAAAACTTTTCAGCATCTGGGTAGCTGGTGGGACCACACACACACACACGTACACACATGCACACACATACAGAGACAGAGAGCACAGAGTGAATTGAATAGGATGGGACCATATCTTAAAAGAAATTAAGGTAAATGGTGAGAGAGAAAGGTAGGGGGAGGAAAGAGGTTGAAATGGAATGGGGTAATTATATGTCATTTAAGAGGCAAGTAGGAGACTTCTTAGTGGAGGGAAAAAGAGGAGAGCTGAGAAAAAAAAACAACAAGAAGTTTACCCTCATCACATTTGACTAAAGGAAGGAATAAAATGCACACTCATTTTGGTATGAAAACCTATCTTACAGTATAGTAAAGTGGGTGAGAAGGAGATAAGCAAGGGTGGGGATGATGGAAGGGAGGGCAAAGGGAAGAGGGAGCAATTTGAAGTCAACACTTGGGGAGGGACAGGATCAAAAGACAGAAGAGAAACAATGAGGGGCAGGATAGGATGGAGGGTAATTCAGTTAGTGTTACACAACACGACTATCAGGGAAGTCATTTGCAAAACTACACAGAAATGGCCTACATTGAATTGCCTGCCTTCCCAAAGGGAATGGGTGGGGAGGGAGGGATGGGGAGAATTTGGAACTCAAAGTTTTAGGAACAACTGTTTAGTATTGTTGTTGCTACTAGGAAAGAAGACACACAGTTAATGAGGAATAGAAAGTCATCTGGCCCTACAGGAGAAAAGAGAAGATGGAGACAAGAGAAGAGAGGGATGATAGAAGAGAGGGTAGATTGGAGATAGGGAAAATTAGATTGCTTGGTGTATTGTGGGGGGTGGGGAGAAAAGGGGAGAAAATTTGGAACCCCAAATTTTGTGAAAACGAATGTAAAAAGTTAAATAAATAAATAAATATTTGAAAAAAAAATCCGCAGAAAAGAGCAATGGGAAGTTTAGAAAGGGAAAAAGAAAAGCAGGACACTAATGGAACTGCTGTGATTAAAAACAACTTGTATTTAATAGAATTTATTCAGTGTTATTCTTTTTCTGCTACTCTTTGCATAATGAAATATTCATGTGATTGAGATTGTCAAGTTTATAATAATATTAATAATGATCATTAACAAGGAATTTACCCAAAGATCTACCTACAGCACAATGCTGTATAAAGAGCATTGGACTAGGAGTCAAGAGACCTCAACTGGAGTCCCATGTGAACTTGTGCCGTGTATGTTCCTCTCTGGATTCTAGCTTCCTTGTCTGTAAATGAGTGGGAAAAGGTTGGGCTAGATTAGCAGTTCTTAAAGTGTGGTTCAGAGACCCCCAAAGAGCCTTTAAGGTGCTCTACAAGAACAAAACTATTCTGATAATACTGATAACATTAGGATATTTAAATTTCTAATATGGTAAATTCTGATAGGAATAATTGTCATGAACAAAGGGGATGGGGGCAATGTGAAGAAGGATGCTAAGTTTTTAAGAGGCCCAAAAGTTTGAGAACAACTGGACTTAATTATCTCAGATCCCCCACAAAAACTTAAGTTTCCTAAACCAAGGCATGTGGTGGAGGAGCTTAAGAATAAACTGACTTAAGTGAGATCTGAGCAAGACTTCCCATAATGAGTTGTCTGTCCAAAGTTAGTTTGGAACATCCACGATGGAACATGACCAAATATCCCAATCATGTCCCTGAAGCTACAATTCCTTCCTCTGGGAATGGCAGTGGGTGCATGGTGTATCTGGTGATGTTAAATTGTTAATAAAAGTTCTTGATATAGGGAGGGGGAAAGGGTACTTTTCAGACTTAATCTGACCTGGATTTAAGTCCTAGATCCAACACATTTACTACTGTAGTAATCTAGGGAAAGTAACAAAGTTGCACTTCAGTTTCTTTACCTGCAAAATGGGATAAAGTATATAGATGCAGCACTAAGTACTAAATAAATTTGAGATGACAATTATTTTTTAAAGACCTGAAAAGATGAACAATATTATTTGCCTCCTGAAGTATTTCATCCTATTTTTTTTGTTGTTCATTCATTTCAGTAGCGTCCAACTCTTCGTGACCCCACTTGGCGTTTTCTTGGCAAAGATGCTGGAATGGTCTGCCACTTCCTTCTCCAGCTCACTTTACAGATGAGGAAACTGAGGCAAACATGGTTAAGTGACTTGCCCAGGGTCACAGAGATAATAACTGAGACTGGATTTGAACTCAGGTTTTCTTGACTTCAGGTCCAGCACTCTATCCATTGTGCCACCTAGCTGCCATTCTATTCTTAGATAGCATTCAAAACTGAAATCTATCTCACACTTCTTTAATATAAACTGTTTATTTATATCCATCATCCATCTTTCCATTGCCTTTGGGTTACCTTTAATCCTATTTCTTCTGAGATTATGGTGTTTCATGATTCAGTCATATAACATCACTAAAAGAATTTGACAAACAGATTGATCTTTATAGAAGTGGTAATTTAGGATTCCTTCAAAGGGTGGTACAATTACTTCTGTCTCTTCCTAGTTTTTTACTGCCTATCAATGACATTCTTTGGGTTTGAATTTTCTAAATTCATGTGAGGAATGAAACCTAAATATAACCAAGAACATGCCTTCAGTCCACCCCCTTCTCCCAAAAAGGCACAGAATAGTAATTCTCTGCAAGCAAGCTCTCTGAGTTTACTTAAACTAACAGGCAGAGTTATGGTGGCACATCTGAAAATATGCTGGAATTAGCATCTAAGTACTTAGTGTCCAATACTGGATATGCTATTTCTAGCCTTGTAACCTTGGGAAGGTCACAACCTTTTTGGGTCTCAGTTCCCTGTAACAGTATATCCCCCAACATACACAGGGGAGCCTACTATCATGGGTTCTTAGATCTACATTCATAAAAGGAAAGGCAACTTTTGAGGGGTTAACAATCACTTTAATTAAACACATGTACCATTTCCTTTAACCAAGCACATTATATCATTCACCTAATTCAGGGGAGTCAGCACCCTGAACTTTAAAGAAAATACAAAGAAATTAAAAAGTCAACAGACATGGCTTCCTCTGACTGAATTCAAGAGACAATTGGACCCCAACTGTCTAACCATAGTTACCAGAGAGGGAAGCAGAACATCTGGGTTCTCACAGCTGGGAGGCTCATATGAGGTTTCTCAGTGTCCTCATTTGGCCAAACAAACACTTTCAGTCAGTAGGCCCCAAAGTAATCAACAGACATGGCTTCCTCTGCATGACCATAATTCAACAGACAGGTACGGCTATCTGACCATAGGTACCAGAGAGAGAAGCATCTGTGTTCTCAAAGGGGGAGGAAGGGTTCTTGGCAGCTTCCCAGAGTCCTCATCTGCCACTCAAACCTTCTTGCAAAAACTAAGCTCCAAAGCAAAACCTCAATTCAAAATATTTATAACTTTTTTAGAGGCAGAGGGCATCACAACCCTTTGACCCAGTGCCTCAATAGAAAAAAAAAAGGTAGTTGGGACCCTCAAAACAACTCCCCTAATCAAGCTTCCCATCAATGGGTGGGAAAGATCTTTAATCACACTAAAATAATTAACAATACAAATACATACACTGTTTCTAGTTAAAGAAACTTTTACTTCTGTACTTTACTCCTTGTAAACTCTTGATTGATAAAGGCCAGATTCAATCAGAGGCACCTGATTATACCAAAACAAAAACAGCATAAGATCCTATTGTGACTGCCATCACATTCCCTTATATGTAAAATGGGGAGCAGTGTCAAAATGGTGGAGCAAAGTGAGCATTTCTGCTGAACTCTCCCAATAAAACCCTCTAAACAACTCTTTTAAAACACATTCTTTTCCAAAGGACTTATGCTGAAAAATGCTATCAACTTCCAGAAAAAGAACTGAAGGTGTCTGAATGCAGATTGAAGCATACTTTTTTTTCTCTTTATTATTCCAGGGGGGTATTTTGATTTCCATTTCTTTTGCAGCATGGCTAACATGTTTGGGGTCAATGAGACATACAACAACCATTCCTGAGTTCAAGTCCCTTGAATTTCTAGACCCTCATGCAGCAGTGACTATGAAGACCGTATGGAGTACACTACTCTGCCGGACAATAATCCAATCACTTCATGGAAGATATCTGCAATGTACACCTCTACTGCTACCTGACTGACAAGTACTACATCAATATGAATTTATAGTCCCCTCATAGAACAGTGAATGTCAGCCCTAATTGGAACCAACTCTAGCTTATTCAGGGCACAGCAGAACACAGCAGATAGCAAGCTGCAGTTCAATTCCTAGAATGCCTAACAACCCATGGGCCATATGTGGAAACTTACAGGAAGATAGAAGCAAATTGTAGCAGGGTTCATTTCCTGTGGGTGACTGACTGGAGAAGCTGCTACATGATGAAAGGTTATAAGAAACAAAATGGGCTAAGGCTCAAGTTCTGTTCCCTGGAGAACATTAGAGAATGACAGAAGTTGAAATTACATAATGGAGTACTGCCTTGAACTGTAACTGATCCCAAAAAGAGAACTAGGAAGTAGTTGGAGCTACTTCAGACATTTCCCTGCACTATAATAAAAACATTATATGATTATTTGAGACACTTGGAACAAAAAGGACATAAAACTATGAGCTTAAGCACCTTAGCACTTACACAGTTAAGTACTTAATAAATGCTACTTGACTAACTAGTAAAAAAAAGAATCCTAATTGCCCAAGATAGCAACAAATGTCTGTTATAATCGTAAGTGTATTCAAAGTCAAGTGCAAACAACTAAAACTACATGCTTGGAGAATATAAACAGCAGAAAGCACGGGAAGACTATGAACAACATCCTATCACCTAACCCAGTACGCACAAGCACACTGGTTAGGAACTAGGAACCAGAAAACTTGTACTGGCTAAGCTAGGGGAGAAGCATTCCTCACAATATGGATTCCCTGCCAGAATTTGCTCTAATCAAGGCAGAAGGTTTGACAGCATACTACTATCCAAGGAGATGCTAGCTTTGGCAAGGATGAAATAATCTTACCACCTAGCCACCTTGTTCAGGAAGATGGCCCGTATCCCACATGCCTGGAATAATGTATTATTTTTCTTTTTCAAGTAACTATTTTTAGTAAGTTTATGTTTAGTTTTCAACACTCACTTCCATGAGATTTTGAGTTCCAAATTTTCTACCCACCTCTCCCCTCCTCCACCCCAAGGTGGCGTGTAGTTGAGATAGGCTCAACATACGCAGTTCATATTACATCATTTCCACATTAGTTATTTTTAAAAATTAATCCGTCTCTCACATTACCTAAGTCCCCACTGGGGACTTAATAATTAATTAATTATTAAAAATTAATAAAAATAAGAAACATACCCTTCAATACTTTTCTACATAGTCCAGTCAAATAAATTCCCCTATTAGCTACGTCCAAAAGATGTATATCCCTTTTGGTATTTTAAAGTTTATCACCTCTTTGTCAGGATTAAGTAACATGCTTCATCTTCATTCTTTTTTACTCAAGTGATCACTTCCTCGATCAGAGGTCATATTTATTTTGGAGGTTTTGGATGCAGAGATCTGAACTTGTCTTCCCTGATGGTAAACATTATTCTTCCTCATCCTAAAGGATGGGAGAGAATAATACCTGTTCACCAAGAAAGTAACCTTCTATAGTCTTATTTTTTTCCCCTTTTTTGGGCATTTTCCCAACCAGTTATTTGACTTTTGGGTCCTCTTCAAAAGTAGGGTATACTCTGGGGACCTGTAAGATCTTAGTTTCTCCAAGGTGGCACAATCAAGGGAGAGGAGTTAATTCCCAGGCCTGGCTTACAGCAGAGATGAAGATCAACAGTTCTCCCATGAGCTTTAAACTGAGGGTTTTGACAATGGAAGCTGGCTGCTGGCAGCTCTCTCAAAGTGACCTTTGAAGTGTCTTTGGCACCTGTGGATTGGGGGGTCTGGGAACCTCCCCTGTTGCTGGGGATTCTGCCCCTGAGGCCTGCTCAGGTCCTGCTTCTTCCAGCACTGTGCCCAAGGCTGGGCTGGGCTCCACTCTGTGTCCAGTGTGACAGACCTTTCCCTTTGGCCTTCCAGGTCACCCTGGGCTGGAAATCTCCACTCCATCATTCTGTGGCTTCTGCTGTTCTAGAATTTGTTGAGAGTCTTTCTTTACAGGTATTTTATGGGCTGTGAGGGAAGAGCTAGAATATGTGCATCTTTCTACTCCACCATCTTGGCTCCGCCCCTGGTGAATTCTTTCTATTTCCATTTTGCCCTCCATTTTTGAGAGATACAGGTAGCTTTCTTTTAAGCCTTCATTAAATAAGATGTCTGGACTCCTTTTTTGTTTGTTTTTTATGGTGTTCAGATAAGTACATTGATTCATCAAAATCTGTTGTCATCATTACACTACAACAAAACTCAGGGAGAAGCAATGAAAAGAAAAATCTCATTCAAACAACATACAAAATGCCTAAGTAGCTAGGAATTAACACTAGAGAGATAAGCAGGAAAAATGATACAATTTCCAAAATATACTTGAAACAGTTTAGGTATTTCTACTTCATACCTCATGACTTTTCCCCTATTTTTGCTACCAAGATTCCTTAACACTCTAAAGACGTTTTGAATAATGAAAGAAAGAAAAATGTGGCTCTACCTATTAGGATCAAATACGTCAAGGAATACATGTATGCTTACATGCTTTATAGTTTTTGTTGTAAATAAGAGGAAATATTCCTACATTTATGTCTATTGAGTCATTTCTTTACCTAGACTAGTCACTTGCGCTCATTCAATAAACTCTCAGACACTGAATTCAATGACATAAATGCTATACAACTGCAATGCATGACCAGAGAAAGAGTACTCTTATCTGTTTCAAAAAATATACTGTTAATTCAACATAAGTTAGACAATTAATGTAATTAACCATGCTTATATAAATAATTAAAAACAAATACTCCAGTACGTGCAGGAAAGGCTTTTTCCCAACATACTGCTATTAAAAATTCTAGAAATCATAGTAATAAATAGACCTTTTCTTAAAATATTTAATAGTTTATGTCTAATGTAAGGATAAACATTACATGTAACAGAGAAAAGTTAAAGGTCTTTCTGGAAAGAACAGGACTGAAGCAAGAAAGTCCATTATCACCACTAATACGGTGCTAGAAATGTTAGCAGGAGCAAAAAGACAAGAAAAACCATTTTAGGGAATAATAACAACTATGGAAGAGAACGTTTCCTATGGCAGGCACAGTGCTATGTGCTTTTTCTATTATTACCTAATCGGATCTGCACAACCGCCTTAGGAGGGAAGTACTATTTTTATCCCCATTTCACAGCTGAGGAAACTAAGGCAAGCAAAGAGTCGTCACAAGGCTGGTAACTATGTGAGGCCTTATCTGAACTCAGGTTTTCCTGACTCCAGTATTCTAGTCAGGATTTTCCACCATTTCATTTCAGCCTCACCTGAGAAGCAGGCCTACATCAAGGAGGAATGTTCTCAGAGAGGCCCAAAACAACACTTCAAGAAAGGAGTAAGATGGTTTACACCCCCAGGAGCCAAGCACGGCATCAATTTCAACATCTCAGGCTAGCCTCCAGAGGAATAACCAGGTCAGGACTCCTAGACCAAAAGGAAATCTAGAATTCTGCACATGAACAGGCTCAGTCCAGTAGCACTCTACTGTTATTCAGATCCAAACCTCCGTCAAGAATTTGAAGAACTCAGACCAGTGGGGCAGGAATCAGACGGTGCTCGGGATCACACCACTCAGGAACACGGAAAGCTGGCAGATCCCCAGTCTGTATCTGAAATACTGAAGTAACACAACAATAAGGCAGCAGCAGCACCAGGCCACACACTCCCTCCAGAAGTGCTGCAGAGCCGGTTTTAAGATCAAAGTCAGGAAGTTGTTGGAAGAATGAACAAACAAGAATGCCACCATAACAACAAGAGAAAAGATGGGGATAAGGGAAGGGAGGGCACATTGGTTTTGCAGGGGGAGGGGAGAGATGGGTAGAAAATTTGGAAGTCAAAATTTTGTGGAAATGAATGTTGAAAACAAAATTAATTAATTTAAAAAAAAAATGTTTACTGGTTATCTCCTGCAAAAAACCCCAAAACAAAAACTCCCACGAACATTATAGTCAAAATTTAGAGCTTACAGGTCAAAGAAAAAAATACTACAAATAGAAAGGAAGAATTTAAGTACCAAAGAGCTACAGTAATATGCAATTGAGCAGATACCACTATAAAGGACTGGAGAACTTGAAATACAGTATTCCAGAAAGCTTATAGCCAAGAATAACTTACCCAGCAAAACTGAGTAGAATGCAACAAGAAGGAAAAGGAACTTTCACTGAAATAATCCACAAATATACATTAAGTGCCTGCTATGTGCCAGGCATGGTAAGCACTAGGGATAACAAAAAGAAGCAAAAAGACAGTTCTTGCCTTGTCTTCAAGGAGCTTACAATCTACAGGGGAAAATAATGTTTAAACAATTATGCAAAAACAAGCTATATACAGGATAAACTGGAAATAATTAACAGAGGGAAGGCACTAGAATTAGGAGGGTCTAGGGAAAGGCTTCCTGTAGAAGGTAAGATTTTAGTTGAGACTTGAAAGAAGCCAGGGAAGTCAGGAGGCAGAGCATTTGAGACATCAGGAACAGCAAGTATATAGGATGAGAGCCAAGACAGTCCTATTGGAGGAGGCAAGGAGGCCAATGTCATTAAATCAAAGAGTACATGGAGGGAAGCAGGGGGAAAGAAGGGGGACATGTGAGGTGTACAAGGTGTGAGAAGACTGGAAAGAAAGAGAGGGGTTGCTAGATTATGAACAAAGAATTTTGCATTTGATTCTGGAGGTGATAGGGAGCCACTGGAGTTTATCAATTCAAGAGATGACCTATTCAGACCTGCCCTTTAAGAAAAAAGGTGATGTTTGCCTTGACAAGAAGGATCACTGCATCATGGGAGACAAGAAGGAGGCAGTCGTGGCAGAAGGCATATGCATGATATGAGATTAAGAGAGAAGAGGAACTCTCAGAGAATAGTCTCAATTTCTTTCAACGAAGTGAGGCAATATTCTTAGCTGAGAGGGTGGGAGCAGAGAGAGACATCGAAGTTTTGGGGAGGAAAAAAATAGTCTGGCAGAGCTAGTGTAGTGAATGGGATAGTGAGTTCATTAGAGCAGTGAAAGCTCAGCTGAGGTTATGCAACAATAAATCTGTAGTGGATCTAGGAGAATGTTTAATGATTTTCTCCACCTTCATTCTGCAACATGTAAGAAGTGACAGCAACAGATAGATGGTGGGAATGATCTAATGGTGAAATCTGGCAGGGGACAACAATCAGCAGTAGTACGATAGAAGAGCAGCAGAGAGCTGAAATGGTCCAGATGGGGAAAGGAAGAGAACATGGCTAGCACAAGTGTAATACCTGGGAGAGAACTGAGGTGACAAGAGATTAGATGTCATGGTGTGGAAAGAAAACCAACAGACTGTGAACAGATAAGGGAACTGTAGAGTTCATGGACACAGAAGTGGTGCATTTGTGGGTAATGGCAAGATCACAGGGATGACCACCTTTGTGTATGGCTTAGGGTGGAAGAGTAGGTTATGGAAAATGAGCAGGCTGAAGAACTTGGGAGGCCAGAGTGTTTGAGGAGTATCAGTATGTATGCTGAAGTGTCCTAGTATGAAGGCCATAGTTGGGGAGGAGAGAAAGACTGTGAACCAAGTCCTGAAATCACAGAGGAAGGAAGGGGAATGTCCTGGAGGTAATATGTCCTGGGAGCAGATAGCTACTAGCATTTTGATTGGATATGTATGGACCATATGGACCTCAAAGGAAGAGACGTTACTGAATGACAGTGTAGAGACAGAAGCTGGAAATGGCGATGGGGCAAAAGGAACATTCCGATCCCTCCACCTCAACTAACGATTCAAGAGCAACAAGTGAAGGCGTAGCTAGTGCTGGAAAGGGTGGCAAGGGGATACTGCCATCGGGAGGGAGAGGCAGAAGATGGATGGAGTGGAAAAGGAAGGTGTAAGATGAAAGCCAGTCTGCTGCCTACAGAGCAGGGACTCCAGAGGGCACAGCAGAAGATGTGGGTACTGCTTGTCTGAGCCTTAAGGGCTGGAAGGATTTGAATAGGAATGAGGACCTGGACCATTAGGTGATAGGTAATGGGGTCTGGATGACCTACAGGGGTTCAGAATCACTGGGATGGAGAAGGTATGACCAGGTGAGATTCTGTTAATTATTAAGTGAAAAATTTAGAGAGATTTCCAAAGAAGATAGATTTTTGACCCAAGGTTGGATTTCTTTCAAAGTCCTAGGCAGTTCAGGCAAGGAGACAAGAACCTGGAGCAGAAGGAATGATGACACTCTCCCCTTCGCCAAGGCAGGAGACCAGGTTGGAAATTTGATGGAAGCGTACCCACTCTCTACACCTTGGCAACAGGACACTATAAAGTAGGAATGGGGTTTGTCCTTTTCCCAGAAGAGGCTAGAAATTAAGCAGGAGATACATGGGGACAATAGTAAGGGACCTATCTCTCCAGTTGACACGGAGGATGGATATCAGGCAAGAGACTGGAGGTGGGGGAGAGAAGGGCACAGAAGCAAGATTAAAGGCATGGGACACAGTAGAAGGCTCCCACCTCTCTTGTTCCTTTGGAAGCTGAAAATCAGGCAAGATTTGTAAGTAGAAAAATGAAAGGGAGCTGGCTCTGCTCTGCCCTCTCTGGTTAACAGGCTGTAAATGAGGCAAGAAATGCCTGAGCTGCAGATGGAAGGGGTCCTGCCTCTCCTTTTCCATCCAGAGGCTCAAGTCAAAAAGGAGTCACGTACAGTATGATGCAACAAGATAGAAGAGTCCCCCTCCCCCCACATATTCCTGATGAAAAGATCACAAATACACAGAAGTAAAGAGAAACATAAAGTAAACATGAATCCACAATGGTAAGAGACTAAACAAAGATAAACTGCTTGTATTTAATTACGGGGAGATGATACGTGAGTATTCTCTAAACTCTAAATCAGGGTTCAGAGATGGAGTCTAATTTAGGCAAGGCCTGGGAGTGATTCTGTTTTATTTTTATGATCTTAAGAGAACAGAAAAAGATATGAAGAGGAATACACTAGGGAAAGAGGGGGAGGGAAAGAAAAGCTAGGGAAAACTATCTCATACAATCAGTGTGCACAAGTCTATACCAACATGGAAGATGAGGCAGCGAGAGCAGCTGACATTTCACAAGTTAACCTCATCTGAACCAGGTGGGGCCATTTTCAGTTGTCCTGACCTGTCTTGCCTCTGGACTCCAATGACTCTGGACAGAGTGACACTGACGACTGCACAGCCTTGCCTCACAAATCCGTTCCCGTGCAAGTCATCACCCTTCTGATGTCACTGATCCCCTTCTAAAACTAAGGACAAACACCAACAATCTGGACTGGTAAAAGTAAAGAAGACTATATATACATACATGGACCTGAGTACAGAAATACATTATCATTCAACAGGGAAGTAGAAGGGAGAGGGAGAAGGGCTGGAAGGGGGAATTAAAGGCAAGGTAGTTTAGGGGAGTGATTAGTTCTAAGCAAAACAAATCTTAGGTTAGTACAAACACATATTTATAGTTCTTTTTAAGATGCAAAAAAATGGAATCTGAAGGCATGCCCACAAATTGGGAATGGATGAACAAATACAGTAAGGGTATATAACTGTGACAGAATGCTACTGTGCAATAAGAAATAATGAATGGAATTATCCTCAGTGGGAAAAAAGACATTTGACAAGCTGAAAGACTTTCAGGCATTTGTGAAAGAAAAAAAAAAGACCAAAACTCAATGGAAATTTTGATATAAAAGAGTCAAAAAAAAATTTTAAACATTTAAAAATAATCATAATTATGAGGGATTCAGTAAGGTTAAACTGTTTACTTTTTATATATGAAAATGCTATCAGTATTCTTAAAATTGTCATTTAAAACTAGGTTAGTTTGAAAGAAAGGCTGTGGTTGAGTTGTGTATGATGGCATGATTCTAAAAAATAAAATTGGGTATAAAAAGGTAAAAACAACCTTGAGCTATCATTTTGCACCTATCGTATTGGCTAAAATGATTGAATGGGAAAATAACATGTGGTGGAGGGAATATGGAAAAATTGGGACACTAATCATTAGGGGAATTGTGAACTGATTCAACTATTCTGGAAAGTAATCTGGAATTATGCTCAAAGAATTATATTTATAGCAGCTCTCTTTGTGGTGGCAAAGACGGAAAGTGCAGGGACGCCCACCAATTGGGGAATGGCTAAACAAGTTCTGATACATGACTGTTCTGGAATACTACTGTGCTACGAGGTTGATGACCCTGAAAAAATATCTTAGAAAAAACAGACTTGCACAAAATAATGAAGAGCGAAATGAGCAGAACCTGCATATAGTAATATTATTTTAAGAACAACTTTGAGGGGGAGGAGCCAAGATGGCAGAGTAGAAAGATTCACATATGCTGGCTCCAAACCCACAGCCCATAATTACCTGTAAAGAGGAAATCCCAACAAATTCTGGAGCAGTGCAAGCCACACAGCAACGCAATGGAGGAGATTTCCGTTCCAGAGAGCCCTGAAAAACCAACACCAAAGGTCCATCGCACACCAGACCTGGAGCAGAGCCTGGCCCTGCCCTGGCCCCACAGCACCAAGAGGAGCAGATCAGAGCAGGCTTCAGGGATAGAATCTCCAGCGGCCGTGAAGGTCCCTCCACCCACAGGCACTACAGGTCAGTGAGAGAGACTTCTGGGCTGGCCGAGAGGGGAGCGAGGTGTCTCCATAACTCAGGACCCCTCGGGTGGCAGCAGCAGAGGCAGCAGCAGACAGGAGCTCGGATCGATTGTTGAAGGTCTCCACATAAACCCCCTGAGGGAACTGAGCCTGGGAGGTGGTCCTGCCCCCACCTGAGAACCTGAACTTTATCTCACACTAAATAGAGGCCCACGCCCCCCCACCATGAAAGTCCTGAGGCTGGGAAGCAGCATTGGAATCTCAGACCCCAAGCACTAGCTGGGTGGATCTGGAGGTGAGGCAGGGGTGGAGAGGAATCTCAGAAGTCAAGTAACTGGCTGGGAAAATGCCCAGAAAAGGGAAAAAAAAATAAGATCATAGAAGGTTACTTTCTTGGTTAACAGATATATCCTTCTTTCCTTTCTGATGAGGAAAAACAATGCTTACCATCAGGGAAGGACACAGAAGTCAAGGCTTCTGTATCCCAAACATCTGAAATAGATATTCAATGGCCTCAGGCCATGGAAGAGCTCAAAAAGGATTTTGAAAAACTGGGAAGAGAAATGAGAGAGATGCAAGAAAAGCATGAAAAACAGGTCAATACCTTGCTAAAGGAGACCCAAAAAAATGCTGAAGAAAATAACACCTTGAAAAATAGGCTCACTCAATTGGCAAAAGAGGTTCAAAAAGCCAATGAGAAGAAGAATGCTTTCAAAAGCAGAATTAGCCAAATGGAAAAACAGGTTCAAAAGCTCACTGAAGAAAAGAGTTCTCTCAAAATTAGAATGGAACAGATGCAGGCTAATGACTTTCTGAGAAACCAAGAAATCACCAAACAAAACCAAAAGAATGAAAAAATGGAAGAGAATGTGAAATATCTCATGGGAACAACAACTGACCTGGAAAATAGATCCAGGAGAGACAATTTAAAAATTAAGGGACTACCTGAAAGCCATGATCAACAAAAGAGCCTAGACATTATCTTTCATGAAATTATCAAGGAAAACTGCCCTGAGATTCTAGAACCAGAGGGCAAAATAAGTATTGAAGGAATCCATCGATCACCGCCTGAAAGACATCCAAAAAGAGAAACTCCTAGGAACATTGTGGCCAAATTCCAGAATTCCCAGGTCAAGAAGAAAATATTGCAAGCAGCTAGAAAGAAACAATTCCAGTATTGTGGAAATACAATCAGGATAACTCAAGATCTAGCAGCTTCTACATTAAGGGATCGAAGGGCATGGAATAGGATATTCCAGAAGTCAAAGGAACTAGGACTCAAACCAAGAATCACCTACCCAGCAAAACTTAGTAGAATACTTCAGGGGAAAATATGGTCTTTCAATGAAACAGAGGACTTTCAAGCATTCTTGATGAAAAGACCAGAGCTGAAAAGAAAATTTGACTTTCAAACACAAGAATGAGAAGAAGCATGAAAAAGTAAACAGCAAAGAGAAGTCATAAGGGACTTACCAAAAGTGAACTGTTTACATTCCTACATGGAAAGACAATATTTGTAACTCTTAAAACTTTTCAGCATCTGGGTAGCTGGTGGGACCACACACACACACGTACACACATGCACGCACACACACATACACACATGCACACACATACAGAGACAGAGAGCACAGAGTGAATTGAATAGGATGGGACCATATCTCAAAAGAAATTAAGGTAAATGGTGACAGAGAAATGCAGTGGGAGGAAAGAGGGTGAAATGGAATGGGGTAATTATATGTCATTTAAGAGGCAAGTAGGAGACTTCTTAGTGGAGGGAAAAAGAGGAGAGCTGAGAACAAAAACAAGAAGTTTACCCTCATCACATTCAACTAAAGGAAGGAATAAAATGCACACTCACTTTGGTATGAAAACCTATCTTACAATACAGGAAAGTGGGGGAGAAGGAGATAAGCAAGGGGGGGGGGGCGGGTGATGGTAGGGAGGGTAATGGGAGGAGGGAGCAATTTGAAGTCAACACTCGGGGAGGGACAGGATCAAAAGACAGAATAGAAACAATGGGGAGCAGGATAGGAGGGAGGGAAATACAGTTAGTGTTACACAACACGACTATCAGGGAAGTCATTTGCAAAACTACACAGATAGGGCCTATATTGAATTGCCTGCCTTCCGAAAGGGAATGGGTGGGGAGGGAGGGATGGGGAGAATTTGGAACTCAAAGTTTTAGGAACAACTGTCGAGTATTGTTGTTGCTACTAGGAAATAAGAAATACAGTCAATGGGGAATAGAAAGTCATCTGGCCCTACAGGACAAAAGAGAAGATGGGGACAAGAAGGGAGGGAGGATTGAAGAGAGGGCAGATTGGTGATAGGGAAAATTAGAATGCTCCGTGTATTGGGGTGGGGGAGGGGACAAATGGGGAGAAAATTTGGAACCCAAAATTTTGTGAAAATGAATGTAAAAAGTTAAATAAATAAATTTAAAAAGAAAAAGAGTTACATGCACACAGTAAAAACTACTTCTAAATCAGATCAAATGATGGGACAAAGGAAGGCCACCAAACAGCTGGAAGGCTGGCCAGAAATACCATGAAGACACTAGGATTTACTCAAGTAAGCTGGCTAAGTCACTTCATAAAGTCTGGACAAATAATCAGTTATTAATTTACTTCATAAGCCCCTCATCCACCTACACACAATCTTTCCTGAATCATTTTTTGATTCTTGTTGTGGGCTGCTTTGTTGTTTCTTTGAAGGAATCCCCAATTGGTTCCTTTAAACTGGAAAACAACAGAAATGTAGGTTGCTACCACTCAGCACAAGTGCACTGGGGCACCATTAAGTTTCAATTCAGCAATAAAATAATTTATAATTTACATAGCACTGTAATATTTGCAAAGTGCTTTCTTTGTGTGTGTGTGTATAAAATCTCACTTATCCAAATTATTCTGTGAAGTAAATAATACTGTTATTAATATCTCTATTTTAAGGATAAGGATACAGAGGCTGATAAAATGGAGACACTGAGCAGTTTCAGATAAGTGAGTTACTACCCAGGTTCATACAGAGTCTGAAACAGGATTCAAATCCAAGTTTTCCTGACTCCAAAAACAATATTCATTCACTATGCTGCATTACAAGATAAATGATTAAAGCATATACAATATTCAAATATTTATAAAGGATAGGGTATGTACAAGACGTTTGGCTGGAAACAAAAAGATATTACATCAATTCTGCTTCTCAATGAGCTTACTATCTAATTAGAAGATAAATACACAAGTTACAAGAAAAAATAGTTACAAGGCAGAGAAAGACATAGGTGTAAAAGAGGGGTCTATGCAAAATGTTATGAGAAGTCTGAGGACAGAGAAGTATTTCAACAGAAAGACTGGGGGTCACAGGAAGGGGGAATCCATTCCGCAAAGAAAAGGTATGGGGTCAAAGACAGAGTAAAAGAAGAGAGCAGACTAGGATTTGGGAGATAAAGAGTAGTCCAATTTGATTGGAATATAGAGTACAAGTACAAGAACAGCATGAAATGAAGCCGGAAAGGTAGGCTGAAATCAGATGATGGTCTTGGATAGCAGGCAACAATAAACTCCTGAAGGTTTCTGAATACAGAAGTTGATGCGACAATAATCATTTTCAGTCCAAAACTGTAATTCATTCACAGTCAAAGAGCTGCACTTGAGGACCTAGAGGGCCATATGTGGCCTTGAGGCTACAGGTTCTCCCCACTCCCAATAAGGGGGTTCCTTATGTGGAAGGTAATCCTAACAATACAGATCTGCAACTGTTAGTCTTAGAAAATTGCTAGGGTACTAAAAAATAAAGTAACTTGACCAGGGTCACACAACCAATATCTATCAGAGATAGGGTGCCATGTTTCTTTTCTTCTGATAAGAGAGACAAAGGAGAAAAGGAAAAAGGAAAGGAAAATAAAAGAAAAGAAAGGAGAAAGCAAGAATGGAGAAGAAAAGAATACAAAAAAGTTAAACAAAATGTGTGAAGGGCCTTGATTCCATGTCATATAAGGGAACAAGTGGAGGAAGTGGGAATATTTAGCCTGATGGAGAAAAGGATCAGGGATAACATGACAGCTGTCTTCAAGTATCTAAAGGGCTGTCATGTGGAAGAGAGAGTAAACTAATTTATCTGGTTCCAGAAGACAGATCAAAAGGTGGCAGTTGCAAAAAAACAAATTTAGGCTTGATGTCAGTAAAATCTTTCCAACAATTAGAGCTGTTCAAAAGTGGAATGGGGTTCCTCAAGAGGTGACTACCTCCTCCTCCTTGGAGGCATTCAAGCTGAGGTTGGAAGATGTGTGAGGTATATTATAGTGGGTATTCCTTTCCTGTACAGATTGAACTAGATTGGCCACCAAGATCCCTTCTAACTCTCAATTTGTGAAACATCATCACCTACCCAGACATCCACCCTTTATAATAAAGAATAAAAAAGGAGTGAAAAAAATTTCAGTAAACCAATCAATAGGAATTTATTACATGTCTAATATGTGGCAGGAAGTGGACTATACTGTTTTTCATTGTGTACATTGCTACAGTCATCATGTATAATGCTTTCCCAGCTCTGCTTACTAATTTACTTTGCAACAGTTCATATAAATCTTTGCATCCCTCTCTGTATCCTTCATATTCATCATTTCATAAGATGAAGTGACATTTCATCATATTCAGGTACCACAACTGGTTCAATTATTCCCCAATCAATTGGCATCTACTATGTTTCCAATTCTTTGCAACAACAAAAAAGTGCTGCTAAAAAGCACTTCTATATTTTGGTGTATGTTAGAACTTTCTGTCTTTCCTTGATCTCCTTGAAGTATATAAGCATAGCAGTAAAATCTCTGGGTCAAAGGGTATAGATATTTTACAGTTGCATTAAAGAGTATCCTTGGAAATGCTCTGTCATTATGTTTATGTCTTAAATATGTCTCAGTAGACTGACCCATTAAAATTTCATGCATCCTACAGTTCACAAGAAAACAGGATCTCAGATGTGGAACTGGAATGTACCTAAAAGACAATCTGATCCAAAGCCCTGATTTTTAGGATTGAGGAAACTAAAGCCCAAGGAAATTAACTAACTTGCCCAAAAGGTCCCAGCTCCTCTAATTTCAAAGCCAATGTTCTTCCCACTCTCTAGTTACTTTCTAATAGCATTTCTCTTCCTCTTATTTTCTCCTGAATTTTATTATTGCTACATAGAAATGCTGTTCATTTTGTAGATTTATTTTATTTTCCTGCTATATTAACAAATCAATTGTGTCAATATAAGATTACTTTCCATAAACATATTTTTGCCAAATGAGAGTAATAGCTGGTATTTATGTGGCACTTCTAAGATTTGTAGAGAACTTTATGTACATTATCTCATTTGATCACCACAATAGAGATAAGTACTACTATTATCCCAGGTTTACAACTGAGGAAACTGAGGCTGCATGGTTATATAATTTACCCATGATCATGAGCTATTAAATGTTAGGTACAGAATGTGTACACACGTCTCCTCTGACTACAAATCCATCACTCTTTTACTAAGTCACACCTAGCAGCAATATGAAGGACATCTGGAAAGAGGATAAACAGAACAAAGGACCCCAAAAAGAAACCTATTTAGGATGACAAGTATAATGGTGCAGAGAAGTGATAAAAGCTGAAACTAGAATATCAGTTAAAAAGGAATAGTCATGTAAGAGACACCCTTCAGGTAGTAGTACTCAAACTGAGCAACTATACAGGAGGTAAGCCTGTAGTTAAGAAAGAATTGTCATTAACAGAAAATTAAATAAAGAGATTTTGAAAGGGAATTGAAAATTTGTGGTTTTGACATGGTGAATTAGATGCTTTGATCAAAGGACAGTGAATATGGAGGTAGTCAGCAGGTAGTCAGAGAAACAAGACTAGAACTCTTAGAAGGAAAAGGTAAAAATACATGTGCGTGTGAGTCTTTGCATAAAGGTGGAGTCACAGGAATGGACAAAATCACCAAGGGAGAAAATGCAGCAAGAAGACATAGAAGGCCAGAACCTCAGGTAATGCCCATGTGATGAAGAATCATCAGAAAGAAGAACCAGTCAGAGAAACAGGATGAGAACCATGAGATTACTGTGGAGGAAAGAGAATATCAAGGAGGAGGTGGTCAAGTCAAATATCACAGGAATGTCACAGAAATGAAAATTGAAACAAAGTCCAAAGAATATAACTATCATTCCTCAGAAACTTAGTTGTATATTATTACTGTAGCCATTTTACTTTAGAACTTAACCTTGATTTTAAAATACTACTCATTGAAAACTATAAAATAATAGTAACAATAGCACGTAACCAAAGCATTTTATGTTGGTTAGCTCATTGGATCCTCACAAAAGCCCTAGGAGAGAGATACTATTGATATCATGATTTTGTAGATGAGTTAAATAAATTCCAGAGAAGAAAAAGGACTTGCCCAGGGTCAGTGTCCTTGGGAGGATTTACAGCCAGGGCTTCCTGACTCCAGGGGTAACTAGGTGCTAACCTGGAGTCAGAAGACATCTTCCTGAGTTCAAATCCAGCCTCAGACACTTAGGAATTACATGACTCATATAACCCCATTTGCCTGAGTTTCTTCATCTGTAAAATAAGCTGGAGAATGAAATGACAAACCACTCCAGTATCTGTCAAGAAAAACTCAAATAGGCTCATGAAGAGTTGGACATGACTGAAAGGGCTGAACAACTTCCTGACTCTAGATCCTGTATTCGAACCATTCCATCAAAAGCCTGAACTTACTGTTAACAATAATTTAGAGTATCAAATTCCTCATATTCTACAAAATGACTTTTTATAATTTACCTAATTTTACCAAAATCCTTGAATTGTCAATTTTTCAAATTATTCTAATATAACAAGCTGGTAACTAGGAGCATTAATTACTTAGAGGAAAGACAATTTCTTAACAAATAGTAAGGATACAATTACTAAACAACAGCTTTAACTATCAGATTCTTCGAAAACTCACTGAAGCCTCAATTCTGGGAAGCAAGGCAGATCCTTTCCTTAGAAAGTTATCAAAAGCAGAATACACTGGCTGACAGCACGCGACACATATGAGGACTCTAACTACCAACAATTCGTCCTGAAAGTCCAATTTATCTCCATCAAAAGGCTCCTGGGTACAACACCACATCAGCTCTGCCTTATAAATTGTACAATTATTATTAAATAAGATTTCCTTCATTTCTAAGTGAACACAGGATGTAAAGCCCCCAAAACACAACCACACCAAAGATAAGTCCTCACATTTAACAGTAGTGCTTAACTTTCTTATTATAGTGAGTCAGAAAATAAACATATGCCCTTCACTATGACATTTAGAAGTTATGAAACTTACCTAAGGTTGTAGGGTCTTTCTATCATCCATCTTTAGCAGTAAAGCTTTTTTTTTTTAATGCAAGTGATCATTAACACAACCAGTGAACATAATAGAACTTTCTTTTTTAATAATAAATTTTTATATCTTTTGTTCCCTTACAATCTGAATTTCTCTCAATATCCTTCCCTTTACTGCCTTTCAGGAAGTGAGTCAAAGAACATTTTTAAAAAAGAAAAAAAAATGAATAAAATATATAAATACATAAAAAAAGTCTGAAACAAGTGAGATGTCCTTTCTTATCTATTGCTTGGCGCAATGCCAGTTCTTTGCAATTTTGCAAGATTTACTTTTCATTGTTTTGTTTTTTCCACTTTACTTTACGTCAGTTCACATAAATCTTTCCATGTGGGAAGGTAGACATACCAATGCATTGTTGGTAGATGTATCAATCAGTACAACCATTTTGGAAAGCAAATTAGAATTATACTAATACTCTAACCCAGAGATTCTACTTCTAGGATATACCTCATCGATAAGAAGAAAGTTCACATATACGCCAAAATATTTATGGTGGAACTTTTTGTAGTAGCAAAAAACTAGAAACAAACTAGATGTCTATCAATTGGGGAATGGTTAATAAAAGTATTATATATTAATATGTTGGCATATTACTATGCTATATGAAATGATTATAATGAATAGAGAACCTAAGACTGTCTAACATAGAAACCAGATTGATAAATATTTAAAGAGACAAAAAGAAGAAAATTTCAAACACTATAAAGCTAACTCTCATCACTAATATATACCAAATTTGCAAATAATACCAAACAGCCAGGAAAACTGTTAACTCACTCACAGGAGTACTACAATGAAATTGTTAACTATAGACTTTTGCTGTAAGGATAAAGAAATGGCCTCTCACAAAGGAATTTCAAGAGTTTCATAATCTATTCTTGCAAGGTCCATTCAAAAACAAGTTAATTAAAATGATGGTGTCAAGGGACAGATCTATCCTCCTAATCTTATCTACATTTTATCAAGCTTTTACAGTTCAAATGTGACTTGCCTTAAGAAAACCCAATATCCCAAAATGCAAACTGACCAAAGAATTAGGTTAACAAGCAATCATTTGCTTTACAAAGGAGACTTAGACTAAATTTTTTAATAGATTTCTTTGTGCATATTTTAATTACTTATTTCAATATAATAACAGCTAGTGTTTACATAGTGCTTATTATGAAGCAGGAACTATATTAAGCACTTTACAATTATTATCTCTTTTTGATTCTCACAACAACCCTGAGAGGTGGATGCTATCATTATCCTCATTTTGAAGAGGAAACTGAGGCAAACGATCACAGAGCTAGCGTCTAAGTCCAAATATGAACTCAAATCAAACGATTTCCTGATTTCACGCCCAGTGCTCTATTCACAGCACCACCTAGCTGCCTTGATTTCATGGCTATAAATACTGTTTTCCATCTATGAGAATTCCTCAGTTCTATTTTGCAGGCTATAGTCAATAAGCCTGTAGCTTAAAAAACAATTTTTAACTAAGATCATTCATAAAAAGAGTGGAAAAAGGAAAATGGATGTTTTCAAGAGCTTATTTAAAACAAGGAAGCATGACCAGGTAGTGGAAATAATAGGGGATTTGGAGTCCTGTTACTTGGTCAAGTATGAGCTGCCCGCTTAATAGTTATGTAATCCTTAGCAAGTCATTTACCTACTCTAAACCCATTCCCATATGCCAAATGATGGAGCTGGACTAGGTAAATTCTAAGGTTCTTTCAACACTTCTAAATCTCTGCTCATATATACTTAACAAATCGTAAAAAATTATCCAGACTTGATTTGGCCTGGAGAGCAGTAAAATGTTAATGAGAAGAAACTATGGAGGATACAGGTGAACCACAGAAAAAGAAGACTCGTTATAGTCACTGTAAACTAAATTTGTCCCTTGGTTCTTTTTTAAAAAGCTGTTCTACATTTAGTAAACACCGACAAAAACATTCAAATACACAAAAATAACCACATTAATATTTGTTTTGTCCCTTGCTTTTTTAAATAGGGTGATGATAGCTCCCAGTAAAATAGTTTTAGTCATTAAACCAAGTGAAAACAGCAGTATTCAGAAGAGAAAAATAATTTCAAAAATATCCATAACCATAAAGTTTTTAATAAATACAAATTTTAAAATGCAATTACTCAAGAATACTCAAATGCTCTAGGTGTTACTTTTGTGGTTAAACTATTTCTATAGGAATGAAAAGGGTGGTATCAGTGAATTTCAGAGAATTCAAAATTTCCCAATCATTAAAATTTTAAAGTAATTTTTATTTAAACTCAAAGCAATATGCCATCACTTAATGAGACACTAGCTTTTACCTGACATATGACTATATAAGTACAATGACACTTTGTGGTAACAGCCATCAGCTTAACTGTTTTAAATTCATTCAAAGACCTTTGTAAACTACATATAACAGGAAATAAGCAAATAAATGTTGAGTTATGTGCAAAACATCATGCTAAATATTGGGCAATCCAGAAAAACGTAAGACACGGTTCTCAGAAGACTAGTTACAGAAATATCTATCATTTAGTAAGGTGACATTTCTCAATTATCTCAGGTCTGAGTTCTCTAATAAATTTTACAAAGAACAGTTTTCACCTATTACAAAAAAGAAAAACTAGACAAGCAACAAATGTAAAGTCATGCTACTGACTATACGAATTAAGACCGCAGTTTAACAGAAGCACGTTTAGAATCCCATCTGTAGGTGTGCATGCACATGAGAGAGAGAAACAGGAAGGCCAACTGTGCCCACAAGAAATTTACCTTCTACTGGAGGGAAGGAACAACATGCACATAAATAAGAATATTCAACCTACACATAAATTTACAAGGTAATTTCATAGGAAAGGCATTAGAAGGTGGAGGGAGCAAGTATGGCCACATATAGGAAGTTGGTTTGAAATGTGCTAAATACTATACTCTAAAAGAGGAAGTAAGGATGGGGTACATTCCAGTGTTGAGAAATACAGAGAGATGTGTGTGTATGTATGTATGTATCTATGTATCTATGTATGTATGCAAAGCCAGGGAGAAAACAGATGGAATGTTAAGTGTAAAGAACTGCAAGAAGACCAGTTTGGTTGAACCACAGAACCTGTGAAGGAAAGTAATGTTTAATAAACCTGGAAAGGTAGTTGGCGGCAACATTATGAAGAGTTATAACTGCTAAAGTGAGATCTTATATTTAATCCTAGAGGCAATGGTTTCTTGAAAAGGGGGAGGACATGATCAAACCTGTGCTTTAGCACTATCATTATAGCAGCAAGGCAGAGCTCAGTGCCTGGCACACAACTTGTACTTAATTGATATGGACTAGGAATTGAAGAGAAGAGAAACTGGAGGCAGGGAGAACAGTTGGTAAATGTTGTGGCAGTTCAGCTGAGAGGTGACAAAGGCCTCAACCATGCAGACCTATCCTCTTCCCAACTTCCCTCTATCAATCTGTCTATGGCACTACCACTCTCCCAGGCCTGAAATCTTAAGCATCTGGGTTCATCCCTCTCCCTCTCACACACCCCTCATCTAATCAGTTTATAAGTTTTTAAATTCTATTTCACCATTTCTCGTTTTTCTTCCCTGTTCACAACGTTACCATCAGCCCAGTTCACGTCGTCAGTACCTCTCACCTGAACTACTGTAACAGTCTAACAGGTTCCCCCATTTCTTTCTCTCCTCTATCCCTTTGTAAAGCTGTTAAAATCTTCCTAATGTAAAAATTTTACCATACTGTTCCTCTAAGTAAATACATAATTAAGTTCCTACTGCCTTGGATCAAGCACAAATTCCTTAAGCTCCCTCCAAAATTTAGCTCAGCAAACTTATAATCTTATTTCATATTACTTATCCTTCATGCACTCTGAAGGAACTCAGAGCTAGCATGCTCCAACTTACATAGAAGCTATTTTTCTCATACCTTGAATGCACTCCCTCATCATGCTGTCAGAATTCAGTTCAGATGTGACCTGCCGGGTGCAAAGACTTCCCTGAGTGACCCTGAAAATCTTCACTGCTTTCTCAAACTTCCCTAGACAATACTGGTTCCCTCCTTTCCTCCTAATACACTTTACCTTTGCACCAGAGTTATTTATGTGCATGTATACCTTCACTCCCATCTTCAGTAAGTTTTTAGCTCCATGAGACAAGAGACTACATAGTTTGGCATCTTTTTTTCCTATCTTCACCTCAATTTGTAGCCTTCCAAAAATGTTAAAAAATTTCAAAGTTAAATTCTCTAACCAAATGAATCTGACTAGTGAATGTGTATTCAAAGTCTTCCTGAATTATTTCTAGAGGATCTTCTTTCCTATCTCTATTTAGCAAACCTCTTTCAGTGTGTGAATAGTAAACAACTCCTAGCTATTCATTCCTTTACATAAAGTCAACCCACTGTATTCTTTGCAAGTAGAAGAATGTTAAGACATGGGAATATTAACTATGAAGAGCAAAAATAATCTTTAATTGATTAAAGGAATTTGGGATATTTGGTATAGAGAAAAGGAAGACAACATGCTGCTTTCAAGTACTTCACCAAGTATCATCTGGAAGGGGCCTGGCTTATTCTGCTTGATTCCAAAAGGCAAAACTAAAAGCAACAGGGAAAAGTTTCAAGGAAGTTTTATGTAAAGTCTAATGAAAAACATCCACAATTACTTGTTCAGGATGTTGTAACAAGAGTACCTATTCAGGTATATGACTGTTATCGTCCCTTTCACAAATTCTTTAAGTCTTTTAAATTGGTTAGTGATAGATAGAGGAATAAGAATAGAATCGAGTTAACTGGAAAAAATGAAGTGTAAGAGGTTAAAAGCTGAAAAAGGAAATGAATATACTTCTAAACACCGTAATATTTCCTGCCTTCCCCCGATTCCCAACGTGTGCAATTGAAATCTTCCCCCCTGCCAGTTTTCATCAACAAGAATTCTGTTCATCATAGTATCACAGATTTAGAGCTAGAGGAAACCTGAGAGATGGTCCTCTAGTCCAAACTCATCATTTTACAGATGAGGCTTGTAACTTACCCAAGGGTACACAACTACTAATGGGCAGAGCCAAGATTTAAACCCACATTCTCTGAATCCCAGTCTAGATCTTTGTCCTACACCACATTTATCTCTTCCTAAGGGTCTCCCACAGTACTATGCACACAGCAGGGAAAAGGTAATACTGAATGATTCCAGGATTAACAGTTCCTTTTCCAGTGTTGAAACAGTAACTTCACAATCATCATCCTATAAACATTGTTTAGGATTTTTCCCCCTAAATTCATTATCTTATGGAAGTCCATACTGATGATAAATAGCCTATTTTCTTCCCATTCATCCAGTGTTACAAGATTTTTACGTAACACGTTTCCCATTAGTTTGGTATTTCATTACCCAGGAGAAAAAAATTACCTGAAAATTTGTAAATTCTACTATGAACTCTTGCATAAGTATTCACTAAAACTGGGTTCATTCAGCACTTGTCCCACTCTTTAAACTTCTCCACTTAGAGAAATTCCTGAACTTTGTTTCTCATCTTTAACTCACAGGGGTGAGTTTCTACTCACAATAAAAAATTTATGTATTTATGTAAACACATTTTTTAACTGTCTTTTTGTGAAATCTTGATTTTTCAGGCTCAACTTTTAAGATAGATCCCCCCTTAATGAAACTTTTGTTATTTCCACTATTAAATGCCTTATCTAATAATTATACAATAAAATGTGTAAAGTAGAAAGAGAACTAGACTTACAGACAGGTTACCTATGTTAAAATCCTACCGCCAATGTTTGCTAACTATGTGACCATAGATAGAGTTTTGAGGGTTAGAAAAGTGGATCTAAGAAAAAGGGAGAGGAACTTAGGAGGTTTGTGAGAATATACAAACATGGAAGAAAGGATGGGAACAATGGGAATCAGATAACTCTCACTCTTACGTGAAATTTACAAAGAGGGGTGGAACATATATATATACAATTTAGTGAATAAATATATCAAATTTAACAGAGAAACAGGTGAGGACACAAAAAACCAGAGAGAAAAGAGTCACAAGCAAAAGACATTTCCTAATCCTAAAAGGAGTATTTAAAAAAAGGAGAAAAAGGAATATAGAATAAAGAACCAGAATCTGACTTGGTACTTTAAATTACATCTTAGATAATTCAGAATAGCTGAACAAATCGTGGTATATTGAGGGCTCTTAATTGTTTTGGGATCATAGACTCCTCTGGCAGTCAGCCTATGGCTCCCATCTCAGAATAACGTTTTTAAATATGAAAAATAAAACAGATGATCACAAAGAAAGCCAATTAAAATGAAACAATTATAAAAAAAATTTTTGAGTTCATAGACTCCAAGTTAAAGAGCCCTATCATAAATAGATATAAATGAAGTATTACTGACCTTTAAGAAATTACAATTAACTTATTTCAGTGAATAGTGGGTAATATGAACTGATGCAGTGAACTGAGCAGAACCAGGAAAATTAACTTATACAAGAATGGAAATGTAAAGAAAAACAACTTTAACAGACGTAAGAACTACTGATCAGTGCAAAAACCAACAACCTCTCCAAAGGTCTTTGGGGGAGCATGTTACCCACCTCCCAACAAAGAGATGAAGAGGCAGTGTTTAGCAACGATGATGGCAAAAAACAAAAGCCACTGTAATTTTTTTAAGTACAGATCAGTATATAAAGAAACTCAGAAAAAAACAGATGAGCAGGGCAAAGTTGAAAGTATATATAAAATTTATCATGTACTTTTTAAAGCAATCAGTATGCAATAGAGATTCACAGATGTAAAAGAATCTTTTCTGTTCTTCTGTGTGTTCAAAATTTTTTAAAAAAATTTAAAGACTTATCTGTGACAGAGAAGTCAGAGATAATACCCAGTTCAACTTACCTTACAATTGCTAACAAATGGAAATTTAAATTGAGATGATAACCTAGTTGCTAAAAGTACCTTCAATGAAAAACATCAGCTCCATACAGGTAAGTGCAAAGGACAATCAGAGCTGATTAGGTCCTGGAAGATAAATTATCCCTTTCATCTTTTATATCCAGACCTACAAAATGGGACATGCTAGCATAAATTTTATGAAATTTTGTGTTCAGGATTTCCAGTACCTATTAATCTAAAAACCATTCTCATGAACACTAACCCCCCTCCAAAAAAAATTAAGAGGGCAAAGGATTAGTGGAGCAATGTAGAAAGAAGAAAAACATATTATTCCTCAATATAAATTGGACAATTTCTATTTTTCTTTCCCAGAACTAGGCTGAATCATGGCTAAAACCACGGAGGGATTTCTAATAAGCATACTGAAAGCAAACTAACACAAACCATCCTAATCACTTTTAGAATTCATCAGTATTTTGCAATAAGATTTCCAGGTCCCAAAAAAATAAAGCTTCTCAGCAGCATTAAACTTAACAAAATGGCTGTCAGCAGTAAAAAGGAAGAAGCATTTTCAAGGAATTCTTAGTTCCTTGCTATAAAAATGCACTATCTATGGACAACCAAATATGCAAGCTGATATTCTGATTGCTTAACATCTCATTTTAAAACTTAAGTTCTCCTTTATAAAACAAAGGAAAAACAATCAAAACATCCTACTAAGAAACTACATAAGCTGAAGCTGGTTAAATTTTATGGAAATCCTACAATACAATGCACAATACAATTCTAAAACCATTTATTTATGAAAGCTATTTTTTCATATGCACACCTTCACACTTATGTGCCATTCTCAGAAATGAACACATAAACTCAATGCAAAAGATCATTAATGCATGAAAAATGGATGCTGTACATTTATAACTTAAAGAAAAGCCTAGAATAGAAATATTAGCATTTCAAACAATAACATCAGTGCTTCTGAGTCAGCTTACTGCCTAGAATAAAGATATTTGCTGCTATTTGACTATGATTGTTCAATCCATCAAAAAGTACTATGGTATATTTGAGTATATCCTGAGGAACTCATCAAAAAAAACCCCTAAAAATTCCAGTTACAGAAATTAAAGATTTTATTTCCATGGAAACAGTAAAATCTGTATGAAAAAGCTAAATGTTTTTGTTTTTTTTTAAATTACATCAATGTTACAAGTTTGACACCTACTCCTTTGGTCTTTCAAGAAATCATAGTTTGTATTCCACTGTACTGAAGATTAGAGTTAGTTTTACATGAATATATGGCCTATTGAACCAGAAGGAAAGGTTTAATGGAATGAACACACCAATATCTATAATTGTCCCTACTTTTAGTCGACAGAAGAAAAGATTTGGATGCAGAAGACAATGAAAATTAGTATTTCAAATGTTTTCTAGTGTTTGATAAACCCAAGATTCAAGTTTTAGGGACAAGAACTCACTATTTGACAAAAGCTGCTGGAAAAACTACAAAGCAGTGTTAGTGGAAACTAGGGACAGACCAACATCTCATACTGTATAAGCAAGATGAAGTGAAAATGGGTGTGTGATTTAGACATAGAGGGTGATATCATAAGCAGATTGGGAGAACGTGGAATAGTTTACCTGTCAGATATATGGATAAGTGAAGAAGTTATGACCAAACAAGAAATAAAGAGCATTATGAGATCTAAAATGAATGATTTTGATTATGTTCAATTAGAAAGGGTCTGGGCAAACAAAACCAACGCAGGCAAGATAGAAGGAAAGCAAAAAGCTAGGGGTGGAGTGGGGGAGGTTTACAGCTAGTTTCTCTAGGCTTCATTTCTCAAATACATAGAGCATAGAGAACTAAGTCAAACTTGTAAGAATACAAGTCATTCCCCAGTTGATAAATGGTCAAAGGATATGAACGGGTAGTTTCTAGACAAAGAAATCAAAGCTATCTATAATCAGAGGAAAAAAGTGCTCTAAATCACTACTGATAAGGGAAATGAAAATTAAAACAACTCTGAAAAAGCACCTCACAGCTATCAGATTGGCTAATATGACAGAAAAGGAAAATGATAAATATTGGAGGCATGAAAAAACTGGGACACTTTATATATCAAGAAATCATAAAAGAAAGCTACCCAAATCTCTTAGAACCAGAGAGCAAAGTGGAATAGAAAGAATCCACTGGTTACATCCTGAAAGAAATCCCAAAACAGAAACTCCTAGGAATATCACAGCCAAAATCCAGAACTTCTAGGTCAAAGAAAAAATACTGCAAGCAGTCAGAAAGCAATAATTCAAGTACTGAGGAGCCACAGTCAGGATCATATATGTTTTAATAACTACCACTATAAAGAAGCAGAGAACTTGAAATATAATATTCCAAAAGGCAATGGATATATATGATGGGCTTATGGCCAACAATAACTTATCCAGAAAAAATGAATATAATCTCTTACAGGGTAGGGCTGGGGGAGGAGGGGAAGAATAATTTTAATGAAATAGAGCATTCCTCAAGAAAAGACAAGCGCTGTGTAAAATCTTTGAAGTTCAAACACAAGAGCAAAGAAAAATACTGAAAGGTAAATATGGATGAATAAAGCTAAAGGACTAAACAAAGATAAACTGCATATATTCAAATATAGGGAGATAATAGGTGTATTTCCCTCTGAACCCAATCTTCATTAAGGGTCACGTCAGAATTTTAATTCGAAAGCCTGGGAATGGATCAGTTATGTCTCGATCTTAAAAGAAAAATGGAAAGGGAAAGGAAGAGAAATACAATGTAGAAGAAAAGGGAAAGAAAGGCTAACGAAAATTATTTCACATAACCAAAATGCCAAACAGAAGGAAGGGGCAAGGGAAGCAGCTCACACATCAACCTCAATCTAAGCTGAACTAGTTAACTGAAGGAAGAATACGTTCAGACACACGCAGCTACAGAAATATATTTTACTCAACAGGGAAACAGGACAGAAAGGGAAGAAGGGAGAAGGGGAAATTAGCGGAAGGGCGGATTAAGGATGGGGTTAGTCCTAAGCAAAACAAATTGTAAAGATGTACAAAAATAGTTACAGTTCTTGTGGCGTCAAAGAAATGGAAACTGAGGGATTATGCATGAACTGGAGAACTGCAAAACAAGTTATGGAAATAAATGCAGAATATTACTGTGCTACAAGAAATGATGAAGAAAACCTGCATCAACTGATGCAGAGCAAAGTAAGCAGAACCAGGAGCAACAACATTGTAATGTCAAACACCTCTGATGAAGAAAACGAGCAACCAAGACTCCTAAAGCCTAGTGATGAAATATTCCACTCCTCACAGAGGAAAAAGTACAAAATGAGCCATATTTTTTAACATGGTCAATGTACACATTTGTTTTGCTTGAATTTATGCTTATAATAAGGGTTTTGTTTTTTTCAATTTAGGGAGGCAAAGTGACAGAAAGGAGAAAAGGCATTTTTTTTTACTAAAAAAATTTAATTAAAAAAAATGATGGTGATGTAAGTGTCTTCATAATGAAGGAATAAGGAGTTGTCTACATGCGGTCTTCTCCATTAGACCGTGAGCCCCATCAGGGCAGGGACTGACTGTCTTTCGCATTTCTTTGTATTCCACCACTTAGCTCAGTAGGGGCTTAATGTTTACTGACTGGCTCACTGAAGACTAAAAAATGAGGATGATATTTGGGCTAATCCTACTCGAAGAGATGGGATAAAATGGGATCAAGGATACATGTAAAATGTGCATGATTCCATATGTATAATTAATATCACATTGCTTGCCTTCTCAACAGATGGGAAAAGTTAGGAGGGAAAGAATTTAGAATTCAAAATTTTTCAAAAATGGACACAAAATAAAAAATTTGTTCTCAGGAAATAAATGAGGTATAAGAAGGATACATGTAAAATGAATGGTCTTAAGGAAAAGGGCTATCCTTCCATCAGAGACTTAAGTGAAATAGGAAACGGCAGATGATGTCAAATGGATGTAACAGGAGGCAGAAGGATTGTCAGATGAGGCAGAGGAGAAGAGCTCTCCACAAATGACTTCAGTTACTGCTAATTGAGACAGGAAGGAGTGTTGTGGAAGGCTTGAAGAGAATAAGGGTTCTGAAACAGTCACTAGGAAGAGTTAAGATCAAGAATCTATTAACAAGAAGGGATAACACGTCACTTTTAGGTTTGCAAAGCACTTTACAAACATTATCTCATTTGATTCTCACAACAATCCTGTGAAGGAGAAATAAAAACTTTCACTGTTGCAGTGAAGGTCCAGTTGAGATCAGATAATAACTTTACAATGGACTCACCGAAGCACTAGTGCAAGACTTTCATCAGCTCCAATCAAGAGAATGGGAGCAGGAAAAGAGAAAGTGAATTACAGAAATAAGCCACAGTCAGAGTTTGGCAAAATATGAACAGCAAGGGAGCAGGACAGGGAGGAAGAGACTGAAGAGCAGAGAAGAGTACAGAGCTGAAATGATTTATTAGGGAGTCAAGATCAGGAAGGGAGGAGACTGTACACAGAGGAGAGGTGAAGTCCTAGCAAACCACCGAGAAGTGGAGAAACTGCAGGCCACAGGTAGAATAGTTAATGTCCTAGGATATCGAGTATGTCAAGGATAAAAGCTGAAACTAACTTTGTAGAATGAACAAAAAGCCCAACAATAACTGCAATAATTCATGTAAACACTAGCACTTTCATGCCAGACAAAAGTCAGTGATTTTGGTGCTGGCACATATGCATGATAATGGCAGGAATAAGAAACTGAGAAGGGCTAATAGCCTGCTGCAACTAATCTTTTGTTCTTGCCCCAAGGCTCCTTTGCATGTCAATCAGTAAGTATCATGGGAAGGAGGTAAGTCTAACAGCTACAGCTGCCACACAGTTCCCAGCTGCCCCACAATTCCAGTGGGGGGTTTGTTGGATGGAGACCTTGATGGACAAAGAATGACGAGATCAAAAATTTAACAAAAATGTTGATCAACAATTTAGCCACAGTGAGGAAGAATTTTATAACTCTAAGGCAGTTAGTTGGTTTGAACTAAGAACTTCAAGCCCACACCAAAAAAAAAAAACCATCTGAGGCTGTGGCATTCTGCCAACTTTTGTTAACTGCCTGTCAGCGTGCCGCAGCTCAGAGACCTCAGCTATGAATATTTAGTGCATGCTAAAAAGTGGAAGGGAGAAGAGCCTTGCCAGAAAGAGGCTTACTAGGCACTACACCAAAACACAAGACGGCAGCAAAGATGAACCTGTGCTGCAGAAAGTAGCTTGGTGATGCTAAACCACAGGAAATCCTTAGTGGAAAGACACAGGCAGTGGAGAACAAAGACTGGATGCCCAGTACAGAACAATGACACCACCTGAGACGTCAGAAGCAGCTTCACAGTGTAAGAGTCATCAATTGCCTTGGCCGCTTGTGCCCTCTGGCCTCATGTCTGTGTCTGCCTATATACACGTTCCCTGCTTAGGGACCCTAATAAACATTCCCTATGTATATGAATATGAGATGTGCCTATGTATATTCTCCTAAAATGGTGGTGTGGCAACATGTAGGAGAGGTATCCCACATATGAATGGGGACATTTGCTGTCACTCAATCTGCTATGCTGTTTGAAAGGAAAAAAAAGTTTTGTCTTTTGTTTTCCACTAATATTATCTTTCAGTTATCTGATAAAGTACACACATAAGTCACTCATGAGGTACAGTCATGAATGGGATAGTTTAATGGAGGTTCTATGTGAAGGCTCCAGGTGCTGCAAGAGAGGAAGAGGTGAAAGGGGTCTCAACTAAGAACCTGTACAGTATTTTAATGCCCTACCACTAGAGGTGTTCACTGAAGATTTTTAAGATGTTTCCTCTCCTAGGCAGTGACTAGATAGCAAGGTTTTCTGATATATTTTCAGACCAAATCAGTTGTTTCACCGTAAGTGCTATACTCCTCTGTGTCAAGCAAAGTCTTGAAGTGTGGCTGCATATTGCTATTGTAATTATAACTGGAGCTAAAACATCACGATGGCTAAGTAATGACCAGAATGTTGCTGTGTTCTAGTGGGAGCTAAATCCTAACAAAGACTGTTAATTTCAGAGATACCCATTAAAAACAATGATAAATATAATGAATGGATTTTATGTGATATGGAGAACATAAAGAAATGTTAGGTACGAATGCCAGACTTCTCAAAAATGAGGTAGAACAATGACTATATAATGCCAACTGACTAATTAATGTAAGAAGACATTTCAATCTCCCCAAAGAGACAAAGATTAAAGAAATTACCTAGAAATTAAATACGACACTACCCTCCAATAAGAACAAGAATCATGGGGAATGGAAAGTGGGTGAGAACACTTTATGGAAAGTAAAGAATTCCATAATGTTAAAACTAACAACCTGCTGAAGGAGGAGCCAAAATCAGCACTGGTGGAAACTGCTGGAGCCAAAAGGTAGATTCTAAAGCCTGTCAGCACAAATACAAGGTACTGAGAAAAACTAAAAGTCTTCTAGAAAAGAGCACTTGAAGCCTTGGTTTACTTCCACAAAAACAATAACACCTTAAAGGCCTAATTCATCAACCATGGAACTTGGCAGGGAGGGGAGATCCAAGGGGAAGGGAATAACTGCTAGGATGATTATAATAGAGATTCTACGTACCCTGGGCCTGCTGTGGTAGCTGCGAAGGCCTAGCAGGAACACTGAAACATTAGCCAACTGGCTCTGGCAATGCCACTGATAGTGCCAACAAGCTAGCCAGTATGATAAAACCAATCCTATGAATCTAAAAAACTAAATGAAGCATCAATGGGTTGAAGGCTGTGCCTATTCCAAACTTTGATGATGATCGCTTTCTCTCTCTGGGCCCCAGAAAAAGACTGGATCCAATGACTCCCAAGGTCCTTTCCAGCTCAAAATCACTATTTCTATTCTAAATGACCAAAGAAATTAATTCACAGAAACTTGGCAAGACTAGTATGAACCAATGCAGAGTAAAGTGAGGGGAACAACTTATACAATGACTAGAACTGTGTAAATAAAAACTTTTTATTCATTTTTTGAAGGGAAGATGGTGAGACTAGAGAGAAAGGATTTCTAAAAGTAATGCCAAAACAACAAGGAAAAGAGCATTAAGAGGATCTTTTTAAAATGCGTAAGTTCAGAGGTGATCTTCAATCCAAACAGCTTTAAAACTATTGTATTAAATTTATCACTTTTTTTAAGTAACAAAGATATAGATAAATAAAGATACATGATTTCAAATACAATCCTCTTTTTCTCTGCTTCTTTATATAAGAAAAATATGGGGGCGGAGTCAAGATGGGGGGCGGAGTCAAGATGGCTGAGTAGAAAGACCCACGTGTGCGAGCTCCGAACCCACAGCCCATATATTTAATGTAAGAAGAGTTCCCCATAAGTTCTGGATCACTGCAGGGTGTGCAGAAACATAGTGGAAGAGATTTCCGTTTCAGAGAGCCCTGGAGAGCCGTCCCCAGGGTCCGTCGCGGCCCAGAAAGCGGACGCCACCCCAGCGCTGCCCTGGCCGCGGCCCCAGAGAAGCTGATCCAAGCAGGCTTCAGGGACGGAGGCTCCGGTGGCCGGGAAGGTCCCTCCGCCCACAGAAGCTACAGGTCAGTGAGAGAGACGGCTATGCTGGCCGAGAGGAGAGTGGGGTGTCTCCGTGACTCTGGCTCCCTCGGGAGGAAGCGGAGGAGGCAGAGGCAGGGGTGGGAAGAGGCAGAGGCGGGGGCGGCCCAGGACTCTGCCAGCAGCAGGCAGGATCTTCATTACTGAAAATCGCTGTGTGAACCACCTGAAGGAGCTGAGCCTGGGAGCCAGCCCTGCCCCACCCGCTCCATTTCTGAAGGTCTCTGCATAAAGCCCCTGAGGGAACTGAGCCTGGAAGGCGGCCCTGCCCCCATCCCAGCACCAGAACTAAAGCTCACATTGAATAGTAGCCGTGCTGAGCCTGCCGCGGAAAGCCCATTTGAATCTCAGACCCCAAGCACTAGCTGGGTGGATCTAGGCAGGGGTGGACAGGAATCTCAGAAGTCAAGTAACTGGCTGGGAAAATGCCTAGAAAAGGGAAGAAAAATAAGACTATAGAGAGTTTTTTTTGAACAGATGCAAATGATCCTGACTTTCGGGTCTGATGACGAGGACACATTCTTGCCATCAGGGAAAGACGTGGAGGGCGGGGCCTCGGTACCCCAGACAGCCCAGAGGGATGTCAGGTGGGCTCAGGCCTTGGAAGAGCTCAAAAAGGATTTTGAAAAGCAAGTTAGACAGGTGGAGGAAAAACTGGGAAGAGAAATGAGAGAGATGCAAGAAAAGTATGAAAAACGGGTCAATACCTTGGTTAAGGAGACCCAAAAAAATGCTGAAGAAAACAACACCTTGAAAAATGGGCTCACTCAATTGGCAAAATAGGTTCAAAAAGCCAATGACGAAAAGAATGCTTTCAAAAGCAGAATTAGCCAACTGGAAAAAGAGGTTCAAAAGCTCAATGAAGAGAATAGTTCTCTCAAAACTGGAATGGAACAGATGCAGGTTAATGACTTTCTGAGAAACCAAGAAATCACCAAACAAAACCAAAAGAATGAAAAAATGGAAGAGAATGTGAAATATCTCATGGGAAAAACATTCTTTTTTTTTTTCTTATTTATTTATTTAACTTTTTACATTCATTTTCAAAAAGTTTTGGGTTTCAAATTTTCTCCCTTTTGTCCCCTCCCCCCACCCCAATACCCCAAGCAATCTAATTTTCCCTATCTCCAATCTGCCCTCTCTTCTGTCATCCCTCCCTTCTCTTGTCTCCATCTTCTCTTTTCTCCTATAGGGCCAGATGACTTTCTATTCCTCATTAACTGTATGTCTTCTTTCCTAGTAGCAACAGCAATACTAAACAGTTGTTCCTAAAACTATGAGTTCCAAATTCTCCCCATCCCTCCCTCCCCACCCATTCCCTTTGGGAAGACAGGCAACTCAATATAGGACATATCTGTGTAATTTTGCAAATGTCTTCCCTGATAGTCGTGTTGTGTAAGACTAACTGAATTACCCTCCATCCTATCCTGCCCCTCATTGTCTCTCTTCTGTCTTTTGATCCTGTCCCTCCCCAAGTGTTGACTTCAAATTGCTCCCTCCTCCCTTTGCCCTCCCTTCCATCATCCCCCCCTTGCTTATCTCCTTCTCCCCCACTTTCCTATACTGTAAGATAGGCTTTCATACCAAAACGAGTGTGCATTTTATTACTTCCTTTAGTCAAATGTGATGAGGGTAAACCTCTTGTTTTTTTTTTCTCAGCTCTCCTCTTTTTCCCTCCACTAAAAAGTCTCCTACTTGCCTCTTAAATGACATATAATTACCCCATTCCATTTCACCCTCTTTCCTCCCACTACATTTCTCTCTCACCATTTACCTTAATTTCTTTTAAGATATGGTCCCATCCTATTCAATTCACTCTGTGCTCTCTGTCTCTGTATGTGTGTGCATGTGTGTGTGCGTGCATGCGTGTACATGTGTGTGTGTGGTCCCACCAACTACCCAGATGCTGAAAAGTTTTAAGAGTTACAAATATTGTCTTTCCATGTAGGAATGTAAACAGTTCACTTCTGGTAAGTCCCTTAAGACTTCTCTTTGCTATTTACTTTTTCATGCTTCTTCTCATTCTTGTGTTTGAAAGTCAAATTTTCTTTTCAGCTCTGGTCTTTTCATCAAGACTGATTGAAAGTCCTCTGTTTCATTGAAAGACCATATTTTCCCTTGAAGTATTATACTCAGTTTAGCTGGGTAGGTGATTCTTGGTTTGAGTCCTAGTTCCTTTGACTTCTGGAATATCCTATTCCACGCCCTTCGATCCCTTAATGTAGAAGCTGCTAGATCTTGAGTTATCCTGATTGTATTTCCACAGTATTTCCACAGTACTGGAATTGTTTCTTTCTAGCTGCTTGCAAGATTTTCTCCTTGAGCTGGGAGTTCTGGAATTTGGCCACAATGTTCCTAGGAGTTTCTCTTTTTGGATCTCTTTCAGGTGGTGATTGATGGATTCTTTCAATACTTATTTTGCCCTCTGGTTCTAGAATGTCAGGGCAGTTTTCCTTGAAAATTTCATGGTAGATGATATCTAGGCTCTTTTTTTGATCATGGCTTTCAGGTAGTCCCATAATTTTTAAATTGTCTCTCCTGGATCTATTTTCCAGGTCAGTTGTTTTTCCCATGAGATATTTCACATTCTCTTCCATTTTTTTATTCTTTTGGTTTGTTTTGTGATTTCTTGGTTTCTCAGAAAGTCATTAGACTCCATCTGTTCCATTCTAATTTTGAGAGAACTATTCTCTTCAGTAAGCTTTTGAACCTCTTTTTCCATTTGGCTAATTCTGCTTTTGAAAGTATTCTTTTCCTCATTGGCTTTTTGAACCTCTTTTGCCAATTGAGTGAGCCTATTCTTCAAGGTGTTATTTTCTTCAGCATTTTTTTGGGTCTCCTTAACCAAGGTATTGACCCGTTTTTCATACTTTTCTTGCATCTCTCTCATTTCTCTTCCCAGTTTTTCCTCCACCTGTCTAACTTGCTTTTCAAAATCTTTTTGATCTCTTCCAAGGCCTGAGCCCACCTGACATCCCCCTGGGGTGTCTGAGGTGCTGAGGCCCCGCCCTCCATGTCTTTCCCTGATGGCAAGAATACGTCCTCGTCATCAGATCCGAATGTCGGGATCATTTGCATTTGTTGGAAAAGACTCTCTGTAGTCTTATTTTTCTTCCCTTTTCTAGGTATTTTCCCAGCCAGTTACTTGACTTCTGAGATTCCTGTCCACCCCTGCCTAGATCCACCCAGCTAGTGCTTGGGCTCTGAGATTCAAATGGGCTTTCTGCGCTGCCCGCCCAGCTGTTAATCAATGTAGCTTTAGTTCTGGTGCTGGGGTGGGGGCAGGGCCGCCTCCCAGGCTCAGCTCCCTCAGGGGCTTTATGCAGAGGCCTTCAGTAATAGAGCGGGGTGGGGCAGGGCCGTCTCCCAGGCTCAGCTCCCTCAGGTTGTTTATGCAGAGACTTTCAGTAATGAAAATCCTGCCTGCTGCTGGGGGAGTCCCGCAGCCGCCACCGCTGCTGCCTCCGCTGCCGCCTACACCTCTGCCTCCGCCGCTTCCTGCCCCCGTCTCTGCCGCCGCGGCTTCCTCCCGAGGGGGCCCGAGTCACGGAGACACTCCGCTCCCCCTCTCGTCTAGCCCAGCCTTCTCTCTCACTGACCTGTAGCTTCTGTGGGCGGAGGGCCTTTCCCGGCTGCCGGAGCTTCCGTCCCTGAAGCCTGCTCGGTCAGCTTCTCTGGGGCCGCGGCCAGGGCAGCGCTGGGGTGGGGTCCGCTTTCCGGGGTGCGACGGACTCTGTGGACAGCTCTCCAGGGCTCTCTGGGACGGAAATCTCTTCCACTCCGTTTCTGTACCCCTTTCAGTGGTCCAGAAGTTATGGGGGTCTCTTTTTACATTAATTCTATGGGCTGTGGGTTGGAGCTCGTAAATGTGCGTCCTTCTACTCCGCCATCTTGGCTCCGCCCCCCACTTTCAAACATTGTGGATGAAAAGACCAGAGCTGAAAAGAAAATTTGACTTTCAAACACAAGAATGAGAAGAAGCATGAAAAAGTAAACAGCAAAGAGAAGTCTTAAGGGACTTACCAGAAGTGAACTGTTTACATTCCTACATGGAAAGACAATATTTGTAACTCTTAAAACTTTTCAGTATCTGGGTAGTTGGTGGGACCACACACACACATGTACACGCATGCACGCACACACACATACACACATGCACACACATACAGAGACAGAGAGCACAGAGTGAATTGAATAGGATGGGACCATATCTTAAAAGAAATTAAGGTAAATGGTGAGAGAGAAATGTAGTGGGAGGAAAGAGGGTGAAATGGAATGGGGTAATTATATGTCATTTAAGAGGCAAGTAGGAGACTTTTTAGTGGAGGGAAAAAGAGGAGAGCTGAGAAAAAAAAAACAAGAGGTTTACCCTCATCACATTTGACTAAAGGAAGTAATAAAATGCACACTCGTTTTGGTATGAAAGCCTATCTTACAGTATAGGAAAGTGGGGGAGAAGGAGATAAGCAAGGGGGGGATGATGGAAGGGAGGGCAAAGGGAGGAGGGAGCAATTTGAAGTCAACACTTGGGGAGGGACAGGATCAAAAGACAGAAGAGAGACAATGAGGGGCAGGATAGGATGGAGGGTAATTCAGTTAGTGTTACACAACATGACTATCATGGAAGTCATTTGCAAAACTACACAGATAGGGCCTATATTGAATTGCCTGCCTTCCCAAAGGGAATGGGCGGGGAGGGAGGGATAGGGAGAATTTGGAACTCAAAGTTTTAGGAACAACTGTTTAGTATTGTTGTTGCTATTAGGAAAGAAGACACACAGTTAATGAGGAATAGAAAGTCATCTGGCCCTACAGGAGAAAAGAGAAGATGGAGACAAGAGAAGGGAGGGATAACAGAAGAGAGGGCAGATTAGAGATAGGGAAAATTATATTGCTTGGTGTATTGGGGTGGGGGGAGGGGATAAAAGGAGAGAAAATTTGGAATCCAAAATTTTTTGAAAATTAATGTAAAAAGTTAAATAAATAAATAAATATTTAAAAAGAAAGAAAAATATGTTTACATATGTTTCTTGGTGTTTGTCAAGTTCAGAACAATTTCTTTATAATATGAAGAGCAAAAAGTTGAAGACTCCTGGGGTTATTTAAGGAAAACTAGAGAAATTATGCCTGCTAACTAGAAAAGAGAAATAGTCCCAATATCTCAAATGATTATGCAAAAGGAGATAGGCATACTCAGAATGAAATTCCTAAAAGCCTTGTTTTTCAGTTTGATGACATGACTATCTAGCAGGCCAATTATATTCAAACAGAATCATTCAAAAAACCTAGTACATACTATAACCATGATGAACAAACACATCCTCTGACAGTATAAGACAGTCAGTATAAAGATATTCAGCATCCACACACAGCAGTATACGTGGCAGCCACTGTGCATTTAGGGTTAGGGTTAGGGTTAGGGTTAGCCTAAATGCACTTGTGGTCAAGGCAGCATAAGGCTTTAAAAGTTAAACAGAGGAGTTTGTATTTTACCCTACAGGCAATAGGAAACTAATGGAGTTGGCTGAGTTGTGGATTCACATGGCCAGAATTACACTTAAGAGAATTACTTTGACTAAGCAATTACGATTAGATAAAATGACAGGGGACTGAAGCTCAGGAAAGCCTGGGGCCGGATAGATAGATTTCAAGTCATCAACACAGAAGTGATACGTAAACTGACGGAAAGCGATAAAGTTACCAAGAGAATGTAGAGGGAAAAGAAAAGGGGGCCCAAAACAGAACCAATTATGGGGCATGGCAGATGATACTGCAAAGGAGACTTCTAAGAAAAAATGGTCAGTCATGTACACAGAAAACTAGGAGAGGGTAACATCGCAGAAACCCAAAATCAATGGTGTCGAATGCAACAGAAAGGTCTTAAGAAAAGACTATCAGATTTTTCAATTAAGAGATCATCAGCAATACTCTTCAAGAGAGCACTTTCGTTTAAGTGAAGAGATCAGAAGCTAGACTGAAAAGGGTTGAAGAGCGCAAGGAAGTGGAGGCAACAAGTAAAGACAATTTTTTCAAGGAGTTTGCGAAAGGAAGGAAAGATAAGATGGCAAGATCTAGTGAAAGTTTTTTAAAGATAAGGGAAAGATGAGGCATGTTTGAATGTAGGACAGAGGGAATAATCTGATAAAGAGAGGCTTAAGATTAAAGAGAAAATGAGGTGATTAAGAATGCAATCTGTTGGAGAAAGAGGGGGATGAAATCTAGTGCACATGGAGAAGGTCTGGCATTGGCAAAAAGATAAGGAAAAGGTGGGAGATGGTGCCAAAGGGTTTTGATATGAAGAGAAGAAGGCCATGTAAAATTTCTTGTCTACATAGCTGCAACAGTCTAATAAAATAAAAGCCAAGTGGACCAAACAAGGAATATAAAGCTTGTGCACCATTAATGTGATGAACAACAGAATGGTTACATCACTATTTATTAAATATTACCTATGCTGCCTATGCGAGGGGCTGGGAATAGAAATACAAGCAGAAAGAACGGACGATCCAGGTCCTCAAGGAGCTTATATTCTACTAAAGGAAGACAACACATAAAAGAAGTACTAAGAGCGTGAGGGAGAAGTTACTCACATGGTGGAGAAGTCCAGAGAATCAGGAGCAAAGCCAAGGACAGAATGAAGGAATGAGCACAGCAGGAAGAACTCAGCAAACAGAAGAAAAGGCCACAGGAAGAGCAAGAAAGGCTGTAGGTGCAGGGGCCCCTTCCAGAGTGAGGAGAAAATCAGAAGGGGAGTCATAAAAGGAGTCAAGGAATAAGCATTTATTAAGTATCTACCATGTGCAGGAACCCTTACCCTCAAGGTACATATATTATAATGGAGAAGACAGCATGCAAACACCTGTGGACACCCAAGATATACAGTGTATGTGGGAAGTCATCTCAAAGAGGACTACAAGTACAGTGAAACCAGGAAAGGACTCTTGCAAAAGATGGGATGTGATCTGAGTCTTAAGGAAGTCCTGAAAAACGAAGAGGCAGAGCTAAGGAAACAGCATTTCAAGCACAGGAGACAGCCAGTGAAAAGGTACCACTAGCATTGGAAAATGAAGCAACATGTACATGGAACAGCAAAGAAGACCAGTACTGTAAACTACATGGAGGTGAGTAAACTGTAAGAAGATTGGAAAGATAGGAAGAAGCCAGGTTGTTAAATGCCAAAAAGAGAATTTTATATCTGGTCCCGAAGGTAATAGGGAACCACTAAAGTTTAACGCAGGGGATGGGGGGTGGGGGTGGTAATCTGGTGATAATTTACCCTTTAGGCAAATGGAAGATGGACTACACAAGGAAACCAATCAGAAGGCTACTGCAACAGTATAGGTATGAGTTGATGACAGCCTGTACTAGGGTACTGTCAGTGTGACTGAAGAGAAAGTTGAAAACCAGGTAAGAGCCATAATTATTGACTCAAATGCTTCAGAGCAGCATGTAAAGAATTGCTAGCAAAACATTTTACCAGCTTGTTCTCAAATGCAAGGCTGATCCTAGTTTTCATAATAAAAAGCAGCACATCTATATTACCAAAAAATAAGAACAGTGATTCTAAAACACATGTTAGTTATATGTTTATATATACTCTACACATTTGACAGCTTGCGTCACCAACAAAAATGCCTATAAACACAAGAAAACAACATACTGGCTGGGGCATGCCAAAAAGTCCCAGAGGTATAAAGAGCAACTTATTATAGATTCAGTAATTACTGGACAAGCTGCTCTAAAGCACCAAAAGAATTATATGGATTTTGTTGATTATTGAAAAGTCTTTGATTTAGTTCTGCACTCATGGCTTGGTCACATACTGCAAAAATATAAAACAGACATAAGCATAGTGAGGAAGTTAGTAGGGCTCTTTTGCCCTTACTTGAGAAATTCTTCTCTATTTAAACATACCACCAATCCAGTAGTATCAAGAACAATTCATATGAAACATAGCATTTTCCAGAACAATTTAAGTCCATATGTTGGTGCCTTTTTAAAATTCTATCATCATCTCTCCTAAACAGAATTATATATGGCTTCTAAATTAAGGAGGAAGCCTTATTACTTGACATACATGAATGACAGCAAGCTATATGATGACACGAAACAACACATTAAACAGTCTCTTCAATACATGGAATCCTTCTCCAATGACGTCAGTTGATGTCATTTGGACTCAACAAGTCAACGAGTATTGATTAGAAATCTGCTTTGTGCCAGGCACCATGCTAAGCAACGAGAGTACAAAGAGGCCAAAAAAAAAGTCATTGTTCCGAAGGAGTTCACAGTCTAATGGGAGACAACATGCAAACAACTATGTATAAGCAATGTGTGTGTGGGGGGGGGAAGGTGTATATACTGGAGTAAAATTTTTAATGTCATGTCAAATCAAATAAAAAATCAAAACTGAAGGCTCTGAACTGAATTTGGAGGTTACACTGCAACAACAGACAGAGGCAACACCTAAAATACCTGGGTGTCCTCCAAGCAAGACGTTTCACAAACAGATATCCAAGAGAATGCTGTGTAACTGCATACACTAGAGACTTACTGGAAGGCTGAAATCAAAGCTGAGTGCAAAGAATATGTTTAAAGCAATTAACAGCTAAGCAATACCTGTCTCAATGTATGCTTTCAAGAATGAAAAATACACCATAACGTAACTGGAAAGTATCCTAACAAAATCAATGTAATATTAGCAAAACAAATGGCCCATTGGCCCAAAGCAGCCTTTGAAAAATTAACACTTCTTCAAAAACAACAACAAAAAAAAAAAAAAAAAAGGAGGAAGAGTATTAACAAAGAGTTTAGTGAATATTATGAACAGGTCAAAATCCTGTGGAAACACTTCTGATGTAATAAGCAAAAGTGGCGTCTACCTCGTGAGAGTCTAAGAAATAAGAACTAAGAATGGAGTCACGATGGGCAACAGCCACAGAGACTTGACCAACAGTATTTCAACAAGAGTATCAAACAGCTGCATTTTCCAGTGTGTGTCGTGTGTGTGCGCATGTGTGCCTGTCGTGTGCGTGTCTGCGTGGGTGCATCGTGGGTGCATGTATGCATGTCATGTGTGTGTTGTGTGTGCATGTGTGTACATGTACGCGTGTGGTGTGTGCATGTACGTGTGTGTGATGTATGTGTGCATGTGTGACACAGAGAGAAGAGTTTAGGTCTAATATTGTAACATAAAGAGATACTTGTAGGCCATTCAACACTCAATAAAGAAGACTGACTTCACCATAGATTTGATAGGACACTCCATAAGCATACAGTACACACACCTCCAACAGGAAACCTATCCATGTTCAGTAGTCAGCAAGGAAGGGTGTGGTGACAGGCAGCTCTTCCACCAAGTCCAAAAGGCCTGAATTCCACAGGTCTTTTTATATCCTTGGATAAACAATAAGTTATGCTAACCTGAGCTTCCCCCTCATTCACAGTTACAATACTTTTTAAAGAGAAACTGGTTTAACCTATATTGGGAGGGATTTGGGGGAAAGCTAATCCAAACAACCTCCAAGGACAGTAACTGCAACAAATTATATTGCTCTTACCTGAGAGGTTTATGATGGAACTCAGTACCAGGTCATGGACACTCAAAATTACATAAGGATTATCCGTAAGGAGTTCGGACTTAGAAAACAATGTATATTATGCAAGGAAATGTTAGAAATCATACACCATAATGCTGACCTGGTGGCTAGAATTGTAAATATGGTTCACCACCTTCCATGGGTTTAAAGATTGCAAATTCCCATATTACAAATGCAGGTCTCAAAATAGCCTGAAGGGCTCAAACCATTAAAATAGTACTGGAACTGGACCACTATCACCTACCAAAATGTTAAGCTGGTGCATAAAACACTTAAAAACAATAATTTCTAATACCTATAACCATACCAAACACACCCAAACTCCAAGCTACATGGGGGAAAAATGTTGTAGAGATTTTGCAGAGGAAACCAAAATCACATGAGAACATATCATCCCCAAAGTCCTGTCACATGCTACTAGAGTTGTATGGATGATTTCAGTGACCCTACAAAGGATAAACTTACAATCTAATACTTTTATTCAACTACAAAAGCAGACTTTCTTATCTATCATTTTATCCAACAGACTGTAAAATATGAAATATAAAACAACAAGAAGATGTAGAGCCAAAATGGTAGAATAGCAGGAAAAAGTACAGTAAACTCCATTCTATAAAATTCCTTCAAACATCTACAAACTGCACCAGACTAAGCCCTGAGCAGTAAATCCAAGAAAATGTCATAGGGAGTCCATGTTGGTATGGGGAGATAGAGAGGTCTGTGGATAATGGGAACAGGATATGGTCAGGAGTGGGTCCTGAGAGCATTCCAGAGCTCAGGGAATGAAAGAAAATCAAGACTGCACTAGGGGCAAGATGAGATCCCAGACCCACACCAGGGCACTGCAACCTCATGCAAAGTGCAGGAATATATGCCAAATGACAATTTTGACATCCACTCTCCCATTCTAGATCACAGATCTAGGGCCAAATGAGGAAGTGACCTGTACCAAGAGGTGACTTTCCAGGGTAAGAAGTGGTCCCAAACCCTAGGCTGTGTACTGAATAAGGAATAATTTCAGAAGCAAACAGCAGCTGGGTGGCTCTAACTCCAGGAGCTGGGCAGAGTCAGAGATCTAACTTCTAGGCAAGTCTGAAACCTGCAGAGGAACAATCAGTTTAAGAATCCTAGAACAAAGGGAAACCCAGTTGTCCTGTGACTCGGAACCTGAAAAGCTGGCTAAAAGTGGCCAAGTCCACCAGCAATCTATTGAAACTCCAAGGTGGCACAAGCCCACAAGTCTGTTGTTCAAATCCAAACCCACGGCAGGAATTTGAAGAGGTCAGACCAAAAGGGAAGCACTAAGACTTGCCCTGGATCAGACCACTTTGGGAATGCTGAAAGCTGGTAGCCTGAGCTGTCCTTGAGAACCCCGCTGAAAGCAGCAGTAGTATAGCTTAGATGTTCTCTCCAAAAGTGCTCAGTCTGGCTCTAATATCAAATCCAAAGTCACAAAGCAATCGGGAGAGTGGGAAAACAAAAAAAGAACACCACCATAAAAAACTATGATGGTGACAAGGACAAGCCACAAAAGCAGAACTCCAAAAGCAGTAAGGAGAGCTACCTATCCAAAGACCATTTCCATATGATCCCCATGGGAAAAAATGAGAATAAAATAATACCTAACATTTATACAGTACTTTAAGGTTTGCAAACATTTTATATGTATGATCTTATTTGATACTCAAACTAAGGGGGGGGAGGAAATACCATCATTATCCCCATTCTACAGACTAAGAAACGTTCAATGACTCCCTCCAGGGTTACACAGCTAACAGTGACCAGAGGCAGGTTTCAAACTTAAATCTCTCCATCTCCAAGTTCAGAGCTCCAGCCATTACTCCAAGCTACCTCTCAATAGTATCAGCTGTCTTTGTATTACACATGTACCGCAGAAACTGGTGGTCAAAGTTGCTGTGGAAAAGATAAAGAATAGTATTGGACTTGTTCAAGTGAGTCAGTGTAAGACTCGGACCTGAGAGTCAACCTGTCAACAGTTTCCTGAATATACAGAGTTGGTTCAGTTTGTGAATAGATTCACAGCAAGAACAGTCCAGAAGGGAAGAGGAAAACCAAGCTTAACTGGCTCTTCACCAGTGGGCTACTGAAACAAATCGAGAAACTATAATGGACCAAAAAGACTCCATTACAGAAGCACTAGGTAAGATGGAAGAGGGCATAGTAGTGAGCACTTCTCAGCTATGGTTTTGAGAAGGTGTCAATCCATAGAACGTTCTACATGTGGAGGAGCTTTCCGGGTGCCCATGTGTGAGGGAAGTCCCCTTATTTCAAAAACTCTGCAATGTCATCAACATGAAGTAATATATTCACTAGAATTGATCAAAGCCCATTAAGCAGATGATCTTCAAGAGTTGCTATATCCAACAAATGTTACATCTACTTTCTGGTGATATCTGTCTAGTGCTTGCCTAGGCTGATCCTCAGATTAAAAGTATAAGGTCTGTGGCCAGATCACTGCTCTGCGGTTTTTCATCTTGGTAGGATCTGCCAGAGCTAAACCAAGCTGGCATAGCCTTTGAGAGCTCAGAATCACTCCAATACTGTGATGATACATAGGGCAGTGTGTTCAGTATCACCTATACACTTAATAATTAAGTAAACTATACTCTTACTTTGTTATCCACCTATTTTACTGAGAGATACTTCTATTAAGGTAAGACAAGAGAGATGCTAGTTGAAAAGGAAACAGTGAAAAAAGGGAGCTTTGTAAAAAACCATATGAGAAGAAACTTGTTTTAGTGACAAGAAATCATAAAAGCCTCAGGAATGCTATTACTGGTGACAACAACCAAAACAGCAACTCACTAACATTAGCAACAGTGTGGCCCCCAGGGCAATCACATCTAGAGGGGAAAAAAAAACAGTTCTTTAGGTAACACAATTCAGAACACATTCTGGGGTCTAAGCAAAGAGAGATTTACTGCCCCCATAGAAATGAGATGAAACAAATGTAAGGGACTTGAGTATGGTCCTCTCCATAAGGAAGAGATAGGGGAGGGAATAGGCATTTACTAAGTGCCTACTATGTGCCAGGCACTTGCTAAGCACTTTGCAAATATGATCTCATTTGACCTGTGCTATTACTATACCCATTTTCTAGTTGAAGAAACTGAGGTAGACAAGTTAAATCACTTAACCAAGGTTACACAGTCAGTAAGTACTTGAAGTCAACATAGGAATTCAGGTCTTCCCAACTCCAAGTCTAGCTAATAATAATAATAATAATAATAATAATAGCAGCTAGCATTTATTTAACACCTGCCACGCACCAGGAATTGGGCCTAAGTGCTTTACAAATATTATCTGATTTCATCCTCACAGCCCTGGGAGGTAGGTGCTAGTCTTCTGCCCATATTAAAGACACAGAAACTGAGACAAAGAGGTTGAGCGACTTGACCAGGGTCACAAAGCTACTAAGGATCTGAGACTGCATTTGAACTCAGGTCTTTCATAACTCCAAAGCTTGCATTCTATCTCACCACCCAACTGCCTGAGGTGTAAAGGCTTAATCACAACAGAAGATCTAATATTATCTAATCAAAATTCTACTACTGCATGTTTATTGCTACATTCAACTTCTATAATTTTGCAGACTAAGACATGAATGAATTTATGTTGGAGTTTAGTTCTTAAGTTATTTGTATCACTTTTCATGGAAACATAGAATGTTAGAGCAGGAAGGAATCTTGGAAATAATCTAAACCAGCCCATTCATTTTGCAGGTAGTGAAACTGAGGCCCAGAAAAGGAAAGTGATTTGCCCAACATCATCCAAATAGTTAACTAATTCTCTAAAATTATAGACTTTCTTTTTTCTCCTTACACCAGGCATTCTTATAACCAGGGATTTGTAAATTTGTCTTTTTTAAATATTTTAATAATTGTATTTCAATGTAATTGGTTTCCTTTTATAACATTACATATTTTATTTAATGCATTTAAAAACATTTGCGTCTAAAAAAGTGTCAAGATTTCTGCTGTATGCTTTCTCAATGACTGTATCAGCTCCTGTGGGTTCTACTGTCGTCTCTTACACAGACGACTCACATATTCATATATCCAGACCTCCATCTCTCTTGAATTCCAGTCCCATTCGATCAGTTGTCTACTATACCTTCTACCTGAACGGCCTATCCTTTCCAGACTCAACATCTCCCAAAATGAACTCCTAGTTTTCCCCCAATAAATTCTGTCTACATTCTCTAAACTTCCTCCAATCATGCAGGCTCATAACCTAGTCGTTCTTGAGCTTTTCTCTCCCGTCCTCACCTCCCATAT